>JAEOAE010003419.1:0-84443 GCA_036365155.1 Meriones psammophilus
AAATCAAGTAGGCAGGAGACTCGGTGGGGTGGAGCAAAGTTCTTATTGCCAAAGAAGTGCTGGCCAGCAGACAAGGCAAAGCAATCTTTATTTCTGTTCTTTGGCCTCTTAGACAGCCTTATCATGGCAGCAGAAGTACCTCTGGTATATTGTAAAACCTAAATCAGTTCAAACCATGATCACTGTCTTTCTATTGACTGGCCACATGTCAGTGTTGTTGAGGAGGTCAGGGAACAAAAATCTGTGAACGAGTATGCCAGGAGGGATTCTCTGAGTAGCCACATATTCAAGATATCCAGAGAGGGAGAGCTCAGATGTGACCATTTCAGTGATCTTAGGATCTACACAGACCCCTCCACATATGGCTATTTCTCTGAAATACTTCAACCCTGACACTTTTTAAGTCACACTGCCTATTCATTCCACCTCCATAATGTGTTTCCTCTTTTGGCCAGCTCCTGCTGAGATCACCTTCATACTCCTCTACCCACTCAAGAAACACTTAAATTATTTCCTGTTTATTTTTTATTTTGTACATGTTTATATGTATGTGAGAATGCCAGGGCACACATGGGGGATACATGTGTGCCAGTCTTCTGCCAATCAGATCTCTCCTTCTGCTATGTGGGTATGGGGAAATCCATTTAAGGCCTCTGCCTTTTGAAAGTTCCTTTTTCCATTGAGCCATTTCCTGTCCTCCACTTAAGAAATATTTAATTGGGCCCCACTCACTCAAACTCTGAGCACTCTGAGTCTATGATAACAGATGTGATGAATGAAATGGACATAACAGACATCCACACAATTTTTTACCCAAACACAAAAGAATATACCTTTTTCTCAGGACCTCACAGAACCTTCTCCAAAATTGATTATACATTTTGTTACATAGCAAGCCTCAAGTAATACAAGAAAATTGAAATAATTCTTATATCCATTAGACTATCATGGACCTCAACAACAATGGACATAACAAAAAGCCTATACATGCATGAAAACTAAACAGCTCTATGCTCAATAACAGATGGGTCAGGAAAGAAATAAAAAGATAAGTTAGGACTTCCTAGAATTCAATGAAAGTGAAGGCACAACATACCCAAACTTGTGGGATGCAATCAAAGCAGTGGTAACAGGAAAGTTCATAGCACTAAGTGTCTTCATAAAGAAATTTGAAACATCTTATAAAAGCAACTTAATAGCACACCTGAAAACCCTAGAAAAAAAAAAGCAGACACACCCAGGAGGAGTAATGGCTGGAAATAATCAAACTCAGGGCTGAAATCAATAAACTAGAAACAAAAACAATTTAAAGCATCAATGAAACTAAGAGTTGGTCCTTTGAGAAAATCAGCAAGATAGACAAACCCTTAGCCAAATAACTAAAAGGCAGACAGAGACTATCCAAATCAAGAAAATCAGAAATGAAAAGGAGGACTTAACAACAGACACTGAAGCAATCCAAAGAATCATTAGGTCTTACTTCAAAAGCCTATATGGCACACAATTTGAAAATCTAAATGAAATGGGTATTTTTCTTGATAGATTCCACTTACCAAAGCTGAATGAAGATCAGGTAAATAAATTAAATAATTCTATACTCCTCAAGGAAGTAGAAGCAATCTTCAGAAGTTTCCCATTAAAAAAAAAAAAAAATCCCAGGAACAGATGGTTTCAGCACAGAATTCTACCAGAACTTCAGTGAAGAACTAATACCAGAATTCTTTCTACCAGACCTTCAAAGAAGAGCTAATAACAATGCTCTTCAAACTATTCCACAAAACAGAAACAGAAGGAATATTACCAAACTCATTCTGTGAGGCCACAATCACCTTGATACCTAACCTCACAAAGACCCAACAAAGAAAGAGAATTGCAGAACAATTTTCATTATAAACATTGACGCAAAAATATTCAATAAAATACGCTCAAACCAAATTATGAACACCTCAAAAATATCCATTATGACCAAGTAGGCTTCATCCAAGGCATGCAGAGGTGGTTGAATATACAAAAATTCATCAGTGTAATCCACAAACTGAAAGAAAAAAAAACATGATCATTTCCTTAAATGTCAAAAAAGCATTTGTTAAAATCCAACACACATTCAAGTTTAAAGTCTTGGAGAGATCAGGGATACAAGCCACTTACCTAACCACAGTAAAGGCAATGTACAGCAAGCTTATAACCAATATCAAACCAAACAGAGAGAAACTTAAATCAATTCCACTGAAATCAGGAACAAGGCAAGGCTCTCTTTGTATCTCTTCAATATAGTACTTGAAATCCTGGCTAGAGCAATAAGACAATTACAGGACATCAAGGGGATACAAAGCGAAAATGAAGAAGTCAAAGTTATCACTATTCGCAGATGATATGATAGTATACATGAATGGCCCTGAAAATTCTACCAGGGATCTCCTACAGCAGATAAACATTTTCAACAAAGTGGCTGGATACAAAGTTAATCCAAAAATAAGTAAATAAATAAATAATCAGTAGCCTTCCTGTCTACAAAAGACAAACTGGCTGAGAAAGAAATTAGAGAAACAACACCCTTCACAATTGCCAGAAAAACCACAAAGTATCTTGGTGTAACTCTACCCAAGCAAGTGAAAGACATGTATGAAAAAACCTTAAGTGTCTGAAGAAAGAAATCAAAGCTATCAGAAGATGGAAAGAGCTCCCATGCTCATGGATCATTTGGCTTAACATAGTACAAGTGGCCAAAAGCAATCTACAGCTTCAATGCAATTCCTATCAAAATGCCAACACAATTCGTAACAGACATTGAAAGAAAAATTCCCAGCCTCCTGTGGAAAAACAAAAACCCCAGAATAGCTAAAATACACTGCACAATAAAAGATCTTCTGGAGGTATCTCCATCCCTAATCACAAGTTGTGTTTTAAAGCAACAGTAATAAAAACCACTTGTATTGGCATAGAAACAGATCAATGGTGAATCAATGGAATCAAATCAAAGACCCAGAAATAAACCCACATAACTACAGACACCTGATTTTTGACAAAGAAGCCAAAACTATACAATGGAAGAAAAGATGGCATCTTCAACAAATGGTGCTGGTCTAACTGGATGTCCACATGTAGAAAAATGCAAATAAACCCATATCCATCATCCTGCACAAAATTAAAGTCTAAGTGGATCAAAGACCTCAACATAAATGAATAGACACATTAAATCTATTGGAAAAAATGGTGGAGAAGGGCCTTGAACTCATTGGCACTGGAGAGAATTTTCTTAAACAGAACCCCGATAGATCAGGCTCTAAGACCAACAACTAATAAATGGGCCCTCAGGAAACTTAAATGCTTTTGTAAAGCAAAAGACACTGTCACCAAAACAAAATGACAACCTATAGACTGGGAAAAGACCTTCACCAACCCTACAACCCTACACCAACCCGATAGAGGGTAATGTCCAGAATATGTAAAGAACTCAAGAAGTTAGACACCAAAAACCACATAATCCAATTAAACAGTGGTATACAGAGCTATATAGAATTCCCAACAAAGGAATTCGAACAGCAGAGAAACACTTAAAGAAATGCTCAACATCCTTAGTCACCAAGGAAATGCAAATCAAAACAATGCTGAGATTCCATCTTCACTTATCAGAATGGCTAAGTTCAAAAACTGAAGTGACAACACATACTGGAGAAGATGTGGAGAAAGGAGAACCCTCCTGCATTGCTGGTGGGAGTGCAAACTTGTACAACCACTCTGGAAATCAATCTGGCACTTTCTCTGAAAATTAGGAATTGGTCTATCTCAAGATCCAGCTATACCACTCCTAGCCATATACCCCAAGATGCCCCACTATTCAACAAGGACATTTGCTCAAGTATGTTCATAGCAGCTTTATTTGTAACAGCCAGAATCTGGAAACCACCTAGATGTCCCTTAAAAGAGGAATGGATACAGAAATTGTGACACATTTACACAATACTACTCAGATATTAAACACAAGGAAATTATGAAATTTTCAGGCAAATGGATGGAACTAGAAAAGATCATCCTGAGCAAGGAAACCCAGAAACAGAAAGACATGCATGGTATCTCACTTATGAGAACATATTAGCCAGATAAGATAAATAATAAAATCTAGAGAAGCTAAACAGACCTAGAGAAGCTAAACAATAAGGAGGATCCTAGGGAAGATGCTTAAATCTCATTCAGAGTGGTAAACAGAACAGACACCAGAAGTGGTGGAAGAGAGGGAACAGGATGGGAGCCTACTATAAAGGGTCCTCTGAAAGGCTCCACCCAACAGAGGATTGAAGCAGATACTGACACTCATAGCCAACTTTGGCAGAGCACAGGGAATCTTATGGAAGAAGGGCAGATAGAAGGACCTAGAGAGGACAGGAGCTCCATAAGGAGAACAACAAAGTTAAAAACTGAGCCCAGGGGGGTTTGCAGAGACTTATGCACCAACCAAGGACTATGCATGGAGAGCATCTAGACTTCCTGCTCAGATGTAGCTGATTGGCAGCTCAGTCTCCATGTGGACCCCTGAGGAAAGGGAGGAGGGGCTGTTACTGTCATAACTCACTTTCCTACTCTTTGATCACTTGCCCCTTGTGATGCACTCTTGCCAGGCCACAGAGGAAGAGCATCCAGACAGCCCTGGTGAGACTTGATAAGCTATGGGCAGATGGCAGAAGAAGAGAACTCCCTCTCTCAGAGGATTAGGGGAAGGGGACGCGGTGGGGGAAATGGGAGGAATGGTGAGACTGGGAGGAGATTAGGTAAGGAACTTCTGTCGGAATATATAATGAATAAATTGTGAAAAACAATAAAAAGCTAAAAAGTTCAAAAAGTTTCTGTATTTGCAGATGATATGATAATATGTACACGTGACATGAAAAACTCCTACAGCAGATAAGCACTTTCAGCAAAGGAGCTGGATACAAAAGTGACTCACATAAATCAGTCACCTTCCTACATACAAAGGACAAGTGGTCTCAGACAGAAAGCAGGAAAATAACTTTCACAATAGCCTCTAATCAGATAAAATATGTTGAGATAACTCTAACCCAACAAGTGAATGACTTGTATGAAAAAACTTCAAGTCATTGAAGAAAGAAACTGAAGAATGTACTAGAAGGTGGAAACCAAATAACCAAACATAAAAATGGAGTACAGAGCTAAACAGAATTCTCTACAGAAGAATCATTTATGGCCAAGAAGCCTCTAAAGAAATATTCAGTGTCCTTAGGCATCAGGGAAATGCAAATCAAAACAACTCTGAGATTCCCTCTTATACCTGTCATAATGGATAAGATCAAAAACTCAGGTGACAGCACATGCTGGTGAGGATGTGGAGCAAGGGGAACACACCTCCATTGCTGGTTGGAGTACAAACTTGTACAACCACTTTGAAATCAATCTGATGGTTTCTCAGAAAATTGGGACTCGTTCTATCCCAAGATTCAGCTATCCTGCTCCTGGCCATATATCCAAAGAAGCTCTACCACTCAACAAGGAAATTTCCTCAACTATGTTCATAGCAGCTTTATTTGTAATAGCAGAAACTGGAAACAATTAAAATGTCCCTCAACCAAAGAATGGAATACTATTCATCTATTAAAGACAAGGACATCATGAAATTTGCAGGCAAATGGGTGCAACTAGAAAATATCCAACCAAGGTAACCCAGGCCCAGAAAGATATGCATGGTTATAGTACTTTTTAAATCTATTGTATTTGGGTTCTAGTATCTCTTCCTCCCATCCAACTCTTATTTCTTCTAACCCTGTACACTTTGTAGGAGAGAAAGAACATTAGAAGGGCAAAGAGGGGCATAGGTTTGTTTAGACCACTTCCTGCTGAATGGGCTCATTGGTCAGGATATCCAGCAGTCCAGCAAACCAGCAAACTAGAGACAGTAAAACAAAAGCAGCAGCAAAGGTAGCAGCAGAACCGCTCAGCAGGGAGTGGGAGCAGCAGGGAGAACAGTAGCTGCAGGCCCTTTCAAGATTTTCCATTTATAACCTCTCAAGAGTTCCACGAATTAATCTGTCTGTGGGTGACACAAATCACACACCTGGCAGAACAAATGACACATTAGTATTAGCTGCTGTGGACATTCTGAAACAGCCCCATTGGGAGTAAAACAATAATATAGTCACATAACATAACTGTTTTTTTCTTAAGATATCAAAATTTTCACTGTACATGGTATGTACTCACTTATAAGTGGACTTCGCCACAAAGTACAGGATAACCATGCTAAAATCCACATCCCAAAGAAGCTAAGTAACAAGAGAACCCAAGTGAAGATGGTTGTCTATCACTCAGAAGGGAAAATAAAATAGACATCTGAAGAAGTTGGTGGGAGGGTACTCGATAGAAGAGGGGTGGGGAGAGGAATGGGGCTGGGAATCAGATGTGGGGAGGGCTCAGAGACAGAATAGAAATCTGTGTTGTGGTCCTTTCTGGAATGGGGGTGGCTCCCTGGAATCTATGGGGGTGACCCTAGCTGAGATTCTTAACAGCAGGGGATTTGGAGCCTCAAGTTGCCACGTCCTGTAACCAGACAGGACTCGCTTGAATTTCAACTCAAAATTTGTTCTGCCTACAAGAAGTGCAGAGATAAAGATGGAGCAGAGATTGAGGTACCGGCCAACCAGCGATTGTTCCAACTTGAGACCCACCCCATGGGAGAGAGCCAACCCCTGACATTAATGATATCCTGCTATGCTTGCACCCAGGAGCCTAACATAACTGTCTTCTGAGGGATTTCATTCAGGAAACTGATGGAAACAGATACAGAAACCGACAGCCAAACAATAGGCAGAGCTTGGGGAGACTTGTGAAAGAGTGGGGACAAGGACTGAGGAGCTAAAGTCAAAGACACCTTAAGAAGACTTACAGAATAAACAAAACCTGAGCCCTTGAGGGCTCATAGAGACTAAACCACCAACCAAAGAGCATGCATGGGCTGGACCTAGGCCCCCTACACATATGTAGCAGGTGTGTAACTTTTTCCTCATGTTCTAACAATAAGCAGGGGCTGTCTCTGGCTCTGTTGCCTATCTTTGGATTCCTTTCCCTAGTTGGACTGCCTTATCTGACTTCAGGGTGAGAGATGTGCTCAGTCTGTTACTTAATATATCATGGTGGGTTGGTATCCGTGGGTGAGGTGGGGTCTTCCCTTCTCTGAGAACAGAATGGGGGAATGGAACAAATGTGTGTGAGAGAGGAAATGGGAAGAGAGGACAAAGGGGGCTGTGATCGGGATTTAACTGAAATAAATCAATCAATGAAAAAACAAAAATGAAAAATTAGCCCATGATCATGATTCAGTAGGATTAATATGGTAAGAAAAGAAAAGACCATGCTATGAAAAGGAACCTACATATTCAATGCAACCATCACCAATATTCCAACACCATTCTTCACAGAGCAGGAAAGAGCAATTTACAGCTTCACATCAAGACACAAACAACCTCAAGACAGCTAAAACAATCATGAATAATGGAGGTATCACCATTCCTAACTTCAAGATGTACTATAGGGCTATAGTAATAAAAAAACACCAAGATACAGGCACAAAACAAGACACACTGAAAATTAAGGAATCAACTTGAAGTCCAAGACATAAATGTACACACCTACAGACACCTTATTTTTGATAAAGACACCAGAAGTACACACTGAAAATAAGACAACATCTTCAACAAATGGTTCTGGGAAAAAAAAAAAAAAAAAAAAAGGAAGGCTGCATGTAGAAGAATCCAAAACCATGCATATCATGCTGCACAAAATTCAACTTCCAGTGGATCAAAGATCTCAACATAAAACCAGATAGAGTGAATCTGATAGAATAGATAATGGAGAATAACCTTGAACTCACTGGCACAGGAATATATTTTATGAACACAACACCATTAGCACAGGCACAAAAAATAGGACCTCATAAAACTGAAAAGGTTCTGAAAGGCAAATGACACCCTCAACCAGACAATGCAGCAGCCTACAGAAAAGGATTAAATCTTCACCAGCTCTACAACTGATAGAGAGCAAATATCCAAAATATATAAAGAACTATATATCAAGAGAACAAATAGTACAATTAAAATGGGATATAGATCCAAACCGAATTCTCAATACAGGAAACTCAAATGCCCGAGAAACACTTTTTTAAAATGTGCAACATCTTCAGCTAGTAGGAAAATGCAAATCAAAGCCACTTTGTGATTTTATCTTATACCTGTGAGAGTGGCTAAGATCAACAAACAAGTGACAGCTCATGCTGGTGAGGATGTGAAGTAAGAGGAACACGCATCTATTGATGGTGGCAGTGCAAACTTGTACAGCCACTATGGAAATCAGTGTGGCAGTTCCTAAGGAAGATGGGAATAGATCTGCTTCTAGGTCCAGCTGTACAACTCTTGGCCATATGTCCAAGGGATCCTACCACAGAAATTCTTGCTCAAGCATGTTCACTGCTGTCTGTTAATAATAGTCAGGAATCAGAAACAACCCAAATGTCCCTCAACAAATGAATGGCTAAAGAATATGTGGTACAGTTACACAATAGAGAATTGCTCAGCTGTCAAGAAATAGTACATCATGTAATTTGCAGACAAGTGGATAGAAGTAGAAGAAAATCATCCCAAGTGAGGTATTCCAGATCCTGAAAGGTAAATACTGGGTGTATTTGCTTATACGTGTACATTAGCTGTTAAGTCAATGACAACCAACCTACAATTTGTAGAGGTACCAAGGGTAGGTATAACACAAATGACTTAAAGGAAAAAACTGATTTCATTAGGCAAGAAAAATATAATGAATAATTATGGATGGATGACAGGCTGTAATGGGAGTTTCAAGTGGTGAAGGTGATTGGAAGAGGGAGGGAGTACGGGGAGAGATAGCAAAAATTAAGGGCTTTTAGGAGTAGTATGGAAACCTAATACAGTATATACTTCTTAATATGTACACATATCTTTTAGGAAATATGTGTGTGTGTGTGTGTGTGTGTGTGTGTGTGTGTGTGTGTGTGAACGTGATCTAAGTGAAACTGCCAAATAATGGGAGAGACAGAATCTGAACCGGCTTTCTTTTGTCACCAAATGAAGCTTCCAGTATCAGGATTGGATTAGATCTAATTGAATTGTTAGCCCAAAAATTTCCAGCCAGGTTGTTCCTAAGATTCTAAGTTGCTCTCCACAGACTGACAGTCAGGTCCCACTGTGGAAAACAGCACCTACAAAACTTATTGAACATTGAGAAATCTAGCTGGTGCGTACATAGATCCTCCACAATTATGTTGTAGTGTCCTTGGTACAGGAAGGACTCTGCATGCTATCTCAAGAGAAACAAAAACACCAAACCAGCCCACAAAGCTTTTGATCCACAGAGAAGTCTTTCCTTCACGATGTGCCAGGGTAATGGTGGCACAAAATGTGGGATAAACCAACCATATCTGATTTGCCTTAAGGATGACTCCATTAGGTGGAACTCTCCATACTCAACACTGCTTGGGTGACCAAGAAACAGACACCCCAGGGACCTAGGGTAAAACCAATCCTACTGGTCTGAAAAAAAGAAAAAGGAAAAAAAAAGGAACGATTAAATGACTATACTCACAGATCAGTGCCTTGTTCAGCCATCATCAGAGAAACATCCTACTGCTGTCGATGCGAATAAATACAGAGACCCACAGCCAGGCATTACGCAGAGAGTGAGAGAACTTGGAACACTCAGCCCTAAATGGGATAACTTTGTCAAATCCCTCCCCTCAGAGATCTGGAAACCCTTCGGAAGAAAAGAAAGATTGAGTGTAGGAGCCAAAGGAGATGGAGGACACCAAGAAAGCAAGGCCCTCTAAACTGACATGAGCAAAGCCCATGTGAACTCACAGAGACTGAGGCAACCGGCTGGGACACAGCCTGAACATGTCTGCATCGGGACCTAAGTGTATATATTATGGTTTCAAGCTTAGTGTTTTTATGAGATTCTTCAGAGTGTGAATGAGTGGGTCTCTGATTCTTTCACCTTGTCCTGTCTTCTTTTCCTTCACTGGTTTGTTCTATTCAACCTCGATGTGATAGTTTAAAATTTTTATGTTATATTTTATTTTGCTATATTTTAATATTATCTCTTGGAAGTCTTTTCTTTGTTAATGAGAGACAGATAGTGAGTGGATACTAATGGGAGGGAAGGTGGGAAGGAACTGGGAAGAGTAGAGGGAGGGAAAGTCATAATCAGGATATAGTACGTGAGAAAAGAATCTACTATTAATAAAAGGGAAAATAAATTTAAAAAAGAAGGAAAAAAGAAGTTAAAGAGTGAAAATGTCCCCTCCATAAAAAATGTATGTATCAAAAACATGCACAGAATCATTTGCAAACAGACACCACTATTACACACCCACATAATCAGTGTTGGCAAAGACATAAAATCACTGACATGCTCATATGTGCCTGACAGAGACCAAATGGTAGAGTTATTATGAAATACAGGTTGACATTACTTTCAAAAGTTAAACACAGCCTTGTGTTTTCATTCAGTAAATCTGCTCTCAAGTTTTTAGCCCAATAATGTGAAAATATATCACAGAAGCTTATGCTTGAAATGCTCATAACTGATTAAAAAACAAACATCCCTCAGGTGTCTATTGCTGGGAACAAACTGCACTCTGGCCTGACCCAGTTACTTTATAATGTAGAAAACAGTGATTTTGAGCATGCCTTGACCATATTTTAAGGATGGGGGATGGCCTATACTTTGCTAGACACATAACCCCAAAAGTTAAACTCTCTGTGATTGGCCTTTAATGCAATAAATCACACTTGACTTTTCAACATAGGCTATGAAATCCAGAAGGGCCTGGATGGAGAACACAGATATCAGCCACTATACCCAGCAAAACTCTCAGTCCTTACAGATGGAGAAAAAAAGAATTTCAAGAAAAAACAAATTTCAACAATACCTACACACAAATCAAGTAATACAGAAGACACTAGAAGGAAAAATACAACCCAAGAAAACTAACTACTTTCAAGAAAACAAAGGAAATAAATAAATTCACTACAGCAAAACAAAAAGAAGCCAAGCACACAAACACACTACCACAGGCAACATCAATATCAAATGATCTAACAGCCACAGGTCATTAATTTCTCTCAACATCAATGGACTTAATTCTCCAATAAAAAGACAGAGACCAACAGAATGGACATGTAAACAAGACCCAACAATCTGTTGCATACAAGAAACAGACCTCAGTCACAAAGATAGACATTACCTGAGAGTAAAGGGCTGGAAGACAGTTTTCCAAGCAAACGGACCCAGGAAGCAAGCAGGAGTAGCCTTCTAAAATCTAATGAAATAGACTTTCAACCAAAATTAATAAAAAGAGATGGAGAAGGACACTTCATACTAATCAAGGGAAAAATCCATGAGGAAGACATCACAATCCTGTACATCTTTGCCACAAGTACAAGGGCACCCACATTAATAAAACTGAAACCACACTTAGATCCCCACACATTAATAGTGGGAGACTTCAACACTCCACTCTCAACAAAGGACAGGTCAACAAAACAGAAATTAAACAAAGAAACAATAACTCTAATAGAGGTCATGAATCAAATGGATCTAACAGACATGTACAGAACCTTTCACCTAAACACAAAAGAATTTACCTTTTTCTCAGCACCTCATGGAACCTTCTCCAAAATAGACCATATAGTTGGTCTAGTTGGCCATAAAGCAAACCTCAACAGATACAAGAAGATTGAAATAATCCTTTGTATCCTATCTGACCACCATGGACTAGTGCTGAACCTCAACAACAACAGAAATAGCAAAAAGCCTACACACACATGGAAACTGGACAACTTCCTACTCAGTGACAGCTGGGTCAGAGGATAAATAAAGAAAGAAATCAAAGACTTCCTAGAATTCAATGAAAATGAAGGCACAACATACCCAAACTTGTGGGACACAATGAAAGCAGTGCTAAGAGTAAAGTTCATAGCACTAAATGGCTTCAAGAAGAAATTTGAAACATCTCATTCAAGCAACTTAATGGCACATCTAAAAGCTCTAAAGAAAAAAGAAGCAGATACATCAAAGAGGAGTAGGTTGTTGGAAATATTCAAACTCAGGGCTGAAATCAATATATTACAAACAAATAAAACAATTCAAAGAATCAATGAAACCAAGAGCTGGTTCTTTGAGAAAATCAACAATATAGACAAACCCTTAGCCAAACTAACTAAAAGGCATAGAGACACCATCCAAATCAACAAAATAAAAAATGAAAAGGGGGACATAACAACAGACATGAGGAAATCCAAACAATCATTAGGTCTTACTTCAAAAGTCTATATGCCACAAAATTTGAAAATCTAAATGAAATGGACAATTTTCTTGATCGATTCCACTTACCAAAGCTGAATCAAGACCAGGTAAATCAGTTAAATACTCATATATACCCTAAGGAAATAGAAGCGGTCATCAAAAGTCTCCCATAAAAAAAAAATGGCCAGCTGGTTTTAGCACAGAATTCTACCAGACCTTCAAAGAAGAGCTAACACTAATACTCTTCCAACTATTCTACAAAATAAAAACAGAAGGAACACTACCAAACTCATTCTTAAAAGCCACAGTCACCTTGATATCTAAACCTCACAAAGACCCAACAAAGAAGGAGAATTTCAGGCTATTCTCCCTTATGAGCATTGATGAAAAATACTCAACAAAATACTTGCAAACCGAATACAAGAACACATCAAAGATATCATCCACTATAACCAAGTAGGCTTCATCCCAGGTATGCAAGTGTGGTTCAATATATAGAAATCCATTAATGTGATCCAACATATAAACAAACTGAAAGGAAAAAAAAACACATGATAATCTCCTTAGATGCTGAAAAGCATTTGACAATATCCAACATCCATTCATGTTTAAAATCTTGGAAAAATCAGATAAAAGGCACATACCTAAACATAGTAAAGGCAATATACAGCAAGCCTATAGCCAATATCAAACTAAACAGAGAGAAACTTAAATCAATCCCACTGAAATCAAGAACAAGGCAAGATTGCCCACTCTCTCCATATCTCTTCAACATAGTGCTGGAAGTCCTTGCTAGAGCAATAAGACAATTAAAGGAGATCAAGGGGATTCAGTTTGGAAAGGAAGAAGTCAAAGTATCACTATTTGCAGATGATATGATAGTATACTTGGGTGACCCCAAAAATTCTACCAAGGAACTCCTATACCTGATAATCACCTTCAGCCATGTGGCTGGATACAAAATTAACTCAAAAAAATCAGTAACCCTGCTGTATACAAAAGACAAATGGGCTGAGAATGAAATTAGGAAAATAACACCCTTCACAATAGCCACAAAGGTCATAAAGTACCTTGGTGTACCTCTAACCAAGCAAATTAAAGACTCATATGAAAAAAATTTCTAGTCTCCGAAGAAAGAATTAGAAGAAGATATCAGAAGATGGAAATATCTCCCATGCTCATGGCTTGGCAGGATTAATATAGTAAAAATGGCCATCTTACCAAAAGCAATCTACAGATTCAATGTAATTCCCATCAAATTACCAACACAATTCTTTACAGACCTTGAAAGAAAAATTCTCAACTTCATATGGAATAACAAGAAACTCAGAATTGCAAAAACAATTGTCTACAATAAAAGATCTTCTGGAGGTATCTCCATCCCTGAACCCAAGCTGTACTATAGAGCAACAGTAACAAAAATTACATGGTACTGGCATAGAAACCAACTGGTGGATCAATGGAATTGAATAGAAGACCAAGAAATAAACCCACATACTTATGGACACCTGATTTTTTTTTTTTACAAAGATGCCAAAACCATACAATGGAAAAAGACAGCATCTTCAACAAATGGTCCTGGTCTAACTGGATATCTGCATGCAGAAAAATGCAAATAGATCCATACTTATCACCCTGCACAAAACTAAAATCCAAGTGGATCAAAGACCTCAGTATAAAACCAGATACACTAAACCTGTTAGAAAATAAAGTGGGGAAGCATCTTGAACTCATTGGCACAGGAGACAACTTCCTGAACAGAACACCAACAGCACAGGCTCTAAGAGCAACAATCAATAAATGGGACCTCATGAACTGAAAGGCTTCTGTAAAGCAAAGGACACTGTTGTCAAAACAAAACGACTGCCTACAGATTGGGGAAGGATCTTCTCCAACCCTATATCTCACAGAGAGCTAATATCCAGCATATATAAAGAACAGAAGAAGTCAAAAAGCAACAAATCAAGTAATCCAATTGAAAAATGGGGTACAGAGCTAAACAGAGAATTCTCAATAGAGGAATATCGAATGGCAGAGAAACACTTAAAGAAATGTTCAACATCTTTAGTCATCAGGGAAATGCAAATCAAAACAACCCTGAGATTTCACCTTACACCCATCAGAATGGCTAAGATGAATAACTCAAGTGACAACACATACTGGAGAGAATGCAAACTTGTACAACCACTCTGGAAATCCACCTGACACTTTCTCAGACAATTAGGAATAGCACGTCCTCAAGATCCAGCTATACTACTCCTAGACATATTGACCCATCCTGCAGGCTAGTCAAACAGGCTCCACCTGAAAGAGGGAGTGGAAATTGGGGGACAGAAACGTGAAGAATGGAGACAAGACAGATTCCTGATCAAGTCTCAGTTTATCAAATGGGGTTGTTAGAGATCTTTAAATTCATGCAACTGCACTTACATGCATTGAAGTTGTTGAAGAAGGAACTGTAACACACAAGGAAGGCAGGCACAGGCCAACAAACCCATACCCGCCATGCCCACAAGTGTCAGTCCCCACTTAAGCACAGATTCAAAGGATGGAAAGCACCTCCTGAGACTAGTAAATATATCCCATGTTGTATTGATTAATTTCAACCTAGGTTTCTTGGCAGATTCTATGTCATGGATCTTATTTCTCATCATTAACATGTCCAATGAGAAGTTTTTGCTAGACCAAATACCAGCAAGGTGATTCTGAACCTGAGGCCAATTAAATTTTGTTTCATCATACCAAGAATCAGAAATCCTAACAGGAATCATAACAAAAGTAGTTGCTTAACAACTAATACTGAAAGAACATTATTATCAGCATTAACACAATTAGTAAGATTGCAATATACACATTCAATCGAATAGGTATCATTGTTCTTAAAATGTCTTACTACAATGTCTCCAATTAGTAGTAAATAAGGAGGATCAACACGTTAAAACAGAAGCATACTTGATTAATTTAGCAACACTACTTGCATTCCCAGAGAGAATGCCTATATATTCCAAGGTAGTCCCCAATTTCCATATATAGGTTTACCAGTTTTTATTTGAAGTCCTCCAAAGTCCAGCACTAACAGATTTTTCTAAAACAAAAGAATTTTGACTGCCTTTATCAGAAGCCACGTTCTTAATACCCTTGATTATAGACCAGTCCATGACTGTAAATGCAGGGTCATTGTCCCAGGAGTAGATAGTGGGCGTTTCTCCAAAGCATCTTGTCCAAGGAACCATTGGTCGAGGACAAGTGCGTTGATCCCCTTTCTCACAGGGTGGGTAACTCATTGGAGATGTAAGACTGTCATTCTTAACTCCCGTAGGAAGGGACAATAGTATCCCTCCAATGTTCCAGTTTGCCTGGTTGCAAAGGGAAGCTTGAACTGCCACCCCAACTTTAGAGTGGTAGGCATTCCGACCTATGACCTGGACAGGGGAGACTGGTAAGTAGTCCTGATGAATACTCTCTCTGGTAAAGCAAAGAGGATGACCTCTTCCTATTCCTGAAAAGTTAAGAGTCTGTTTTACTTGCGTTCCTTCAAAAGCAGGAAAATCCAGCAGCCAAGTGTTGTTGACATAAACAAGGACTTCTGGATCATCCCAGGAAACTGGATGTAGTAAAGTTGGATCAGGAACGTACGTCCAATAAGCAGTCATCTTGACTGGAGAGGTCTTCGTTGACATCATTATCATTGTCAGGAGAAAACTCCTCATCCACTTGTCACACCAGGCATTCCGGTAGCCATTGAGCTGCATCATTTTCCTGTGAAAAAAACATAGACAGCTCCTCATCCCCATATGAGTACAGGGTCAGTCCATGCCATTGATTTGTTAAAGGATCCCTCCATTTTACTTTAGCAAAAGGTTTTTTGGTTTCTGTATGCCAAAATCTATCTGCTGCAGATTTACCATGCTTATCCAAATTTTAAAAAATCAGAATGAAAAGAAAATGATTAAGATGATTCTTAGGTGTCCAGGAGAGTAGCTCCCCCTTCTTTGTTTTTGCAAATAAATCTTAATTGTACGGTGGACATGTTCTACCACCCCTTGTCCTTGAGGATTGTAAGGTATTCCAGTTATATGAGAAACTTGAAACTGTTGACAAAATCTTTTAAAAGATTTGCTAGTATATCCTGTTCCATTGTCAGTTTTAAACTGCTTAGGAACACCAGAACATTAAAAGCCTGCAGACAATGAGCAATAACATTCTTTGCAGCTTCTCCTGGTTGAGGAGTGGTAAAAATAAATCCAGAATAGGTATCAATGCAAACATGTACATATTTTAATTTTCCAAATTCAGGAATATGAGTAATATCCATTTGACAAATTTGATTTGGAACCAGTCCTTTAGGATTGACTCCCAAATGAGGAACAGGCTGAAATTGAGGACAAGTACTGCAAGCCTTGACTATACTATGGGCCTGTTCCTTAGTCAACCCATATTTAAGTCTCAAGGTTTGACTATTAAGATGATGCATATTATGGGCATCCTGGGCTCTTTTTAACTGTGAACAATAAACTTTGGTGGCTTTATCTGCCAATGCATTTCCTTCAGACAGGGGTCCTGGCAAATCAGAATGAGCCCTCAAGTGTCCTATGAAAAAGGAAAAGTTTCTTTCTTGTATCAAATTTTGAATTTGTAAAAATAAAATTCCAGCAGGAGAAGATATCTGAATTTGACCTGCAGTCTCTAACCTAGGCAAAGACTGAGCTACATAGGCACTATCTGTAAAAATGTTCAAAGACTGCTTATTAAAAATATGAAACACGGCCAGTACTGTAGATAACTCTGCTATTTGTGCAGAAGTGCTAGTCACTTGAAAAGAAATTATTTTTCTTTCGTAAGTATAGGCAACAACACCAGATAATGAACCATCAGTAAATACCGTTAAAGCATCAACAATTGGAATAACTTCTGTTTAAAATTGAAAAACTATAGGTTGTATCTTTAAAAACTGAATTAATTTGTTTTCTTGTGCCTCAACAGGTTGGACTCTGTCATAACAAGCTTACATATGTTAAAATGCTGTATTTATCAGATCTCTGACAAGTCTGAAGCCAGCATATTTGTGTTACTCTTTGTCTAGCTTTATCATCTGCTCTAAATCCAATAAAACAGGATGCTATAATATCTAATTTTGGCATATTTTTTAAATGTATGATTTAGAACCTAATTTTAGGTAGATCAATATAGGCAAAATTTATGATTTCCTATTTTAGATTTAACCTTAAAAAAAAAAAAACAACCTAAACAAAGAGACCAGGTAAAACTCAATCTTGTACTCAACTATAATCTTTAGCATAACTTTAAATCTGCTCTTTTTAAACTAAAATCAAAGCAAAACTTTTAATTAAACATAATTTATAAAGGGGCTAACAAATCTTATTAATCCTATCATATTGTATTAAAATGTAACAGCGAAAGATTAAAGGACAAAAGTTTTATTTAGAGTTAAACAGAGAGCTAAACTTAGCCTGCAGCCGTCAGCAAAAATGGACTATTCTGGCCATGCCAAATATATAGGCCTGAAAGAAACAGCATTAAATCATTTGTTTACGTACTGGCAGCCAGGCATATATTTTCTATAATGGTTAACAATGATCCTACTATAACCCTGCATAACCCTGGGCTAACATGGAACTGTTGTCTTTTTTCTCTTGTAAAAGAGCATAAGCAAACATTTTGCATTGAAGAATCTCCAGCTGTGGCAGCCTTTTTGGAGTTAATGGCAAATTTGGAGTTAATGGCATCTGCGTAGTGGAATTTGGCCTCTTGGCTCTGGCCGTTTTCCAAGGTCCAGTCTCTCGTAGCAGTTTGCCCTACAGCAAACTGCTCTGACTCTGAGAAACTCTGTGCAACCATAGTAACCAGACAGAAGGCTCTGAGTAACCTTGAGTGAGCCCTCTTATGTTTTGGCTAAGTAAAATTGCCTGCGTGAGAAACTGCTTGTACTTTTTTGCCTACTTAAGTGTTAACCTGACACCCACTGAAAAGACACTTTGATCAGCATGTGGACTTGGTGTCCTTCTCTGTGTCGCCCTGTCTCTCTCTCTCTCCCCAGCCCTCTCTCAGGTGGTATTCAGGTGTCACTGCTGGCCGGTGACACCCAGCCTTTTTAAATGAAAAACAACATATTTTATAGTTTTTTTTTTTACATGATATATTGTAATAACTGCAGTTTTTGTTTAAATGGCTCAAACAGCATGGCTTGGTTTTAGTTTGTAAAATTATAAAATAAATACCAAGGTCTTTTGACCTCCCCCAAAGGGTTGAGAAACTGTTTTAAGTTTTTTGTTAGACTGTCCAAGGGTTATTATTTTAAAATACCTGATAAATTTTAAAATGTTTTATAGAATTTAACTCTGATGGTCCAGGACCAAACTCAGAGGTGTTGATTTAAATTGTCTCATGTCCAAAAATATTAATATTGTCAGTCAGATTTTAAAATATTGTCAGTTTGTCCACAAATAAACACATACACACATAGAGACATAGCTAAGGAACATAGAAATCCAACATTGTCACCTTGGAGTAACCAGAATACTCAAATACCAGGACTTGACCAGCCCCTACCGGACACAAGTCCCACAGATTTTAGAAGGAGTGGACCCCCTCATGGGTCCCCTCCACACACATAGATACCAAAAAGGAGCAGAGCCCCCATGGTGCTCTCCACAGCTTGCAGATGGAGAGCGGTCTCCAGCAGCCCTCTTATCACACAAAATAGGGTCCCAGCAACCCTCTTTCCTGGTCCCAAAATGAGTAGAGCTTGTATGGGCCTCTTTCCTGGGAAATGGAGTGTCCTCCATATTCCCTCGACCAGATTGGAAACTCTCCAAGTTTCCCAGACCTCGCAAACAAACAGAAAACCAGAAACCAAAACAGACAGCCAGCAGACAAAAACAAAAAAACAGAGACAAAGACAAAAAACAACTGTAGTACCTGCTTTTTAAACATTTAAATATTTTTTAAAACCTGTTTTTGCAATATTAAAACAAAGCATCTTCTTTAGGAGTGAAATCATAAAGCACATTTATAATTTTAAAAGTCAAAACCAGACGTTAAAATTTACCAGTGCAAACAATCCAATTTTATTATTATTATTATTAATTATTATTATTGTTTCTTTAAATTTTAATTTCTCTAATTCCCTTAATAACTGAACTTATTCCCTTTCTAATTGGACTTTCTCTAGGAGAACAGTAATATCTTCCTGCAGTGGTCCCGTATCTCCTGCACATGTGGCAGGGAAAGCCATAGGAACAGAGGGCACAGGCAGCCAGTCTGAATTATGAGACTTGGCAGTTTCTTCCTCTGACTCCGTTTCATCCTCACTATCTAGCTCTTAAATTATTTTCTGCTCTCAAATTACACAAATCTGTTTGAGCTCCTTTATGAACATTTGAAATAACCTTAGAAGTACTTTTTTTTCCTGCCTGTTTGGCTGCTCTAATTTCTCCAAGCAACTCTTTAGCTTGTGAGATCAAATTTTTCATTTTATCACTCTCATGCCTAGGATCCAGCATATCTCTAATTAGAGTCCACAGAGAAAAAGTTATAACAGGTACCTTCTCAGGACCATTATTAGCGTAATATTCTTTCAATCCTTTCCCTACCCTCTCCCAGGTTTCCAGATTTACGTACCTTTGTCCCAAGTTTGTCCCTTGGGAACCAGGGACAAACTTCATTTACAAACTAAAGGGGATAAGAGCGTTTCTCCCAATTCCTCGCGTTTATTAGCATTGACTTTAAAGTCCTCATAAATAACTCCCTGCTACTGCTCTGCCCCATGATTGCGCTGCCTGCCTACCTTGTCTTCCTCTGTGCGATGGGCGGTCGTCACGAAGCACTTTTTTTACTTAGGCATCCAGAGCTCCAAAAACCAGCGTTTCTCACTTTTGCCCCTCGTTCTCAAGGTCCCTTATTCAGGCGCCAACTGACCCGTCCCGCGGGCTAGTCGAACAGGGTCCACCTGAAAGAGGGAGTGGAAATTGGGGGACAGAGACGTGAAGAATGGAGACAAGACACATTCCTGATCAAGTCTCAGTTTACTGAACGTGCAAACAACACTTACAAAGCAAACGGTACAAGCAATTTTTTTTTTTCACAGTAACAACACATCTGTGCCACCTGGGAAGGCATGCAGGAATTCACTCAAGGTTACACGAAGTCCGCTGTCTGGTTCCCAAGGTTGCAGGGAACCTACTATCTACTTCTCGGCCTCAGAACACCCTGCTTGCAAAGATCGCCAAGGACGATCTCTGAGAAATGGAACTATGGATAAGACCTGCATCAGCCAAGGCCAGGAGGCAAAATTCCAATTACCAGACTCCTTCAGCATATACCCAAAAGACGCTTAAGTATGCAACAAGGACATTTGCTCAACCATGTTTGTAGCAGATTTATTTGTAATAGCCAGAAACTGGAAACAGCCCAGATGCCCCTCAGTTGAGGAATGGATACAGAAATTGTGGTACATTTATACAATGGAATACTACTCAGCAATTAAAAACAAGGAACTCATGAAATTTGCAGGCAAATGGTGGGATCTAGAAAGATCATCCTGAGTGAGGTATCCTAAAAGCAGAAAGACACACATGGTATATACTCACTTATACGTGGATATTAGACACATAATAGAGGATAAACATACTGAAATCTGCGCACCTAAAGAAGCTAAGCAAGAAGGAAGACCTTGGATAAGATGATCAATCCTCACTCAGGAAGGCAAAGGGACAGACATTGGAAATGGGAGAAAACAGGGAACAAGACAGGAGCACACCACAGAGGGCCTCTGAAAGGCTCTACCCTGCAGGGTATCGAGGCAAATGCTGAGACTCATAGCCACACTTTGGGTAGAGTGCAGGGAATCTTATGAAAAAAGTGGGAGATAGTAAGATCTGGAAAGGACAGGAGCTCCACAAGGAGAGCAACAGATCCAAAAAAGTCCAGGCACAGGGGTCTTTTCTGAGACTGATACTCCAGCCAAGGACTACTCATGGAGATGGCCTGGATCCCCTGCACAGAGGTTGCCCATGGCAGTTCAGTGTCCAAGTGGGTTCCATAGTAATGGGGACAGGGACTGTCTCTGACAGGAATTGATTGGCCTGCTCTTTGATCACCTCCCCCTGAGGAGGGAGCAGCCTTACCAGGCCACAGAGGAAGACAATATAGCCACTCCTGATGAGATGTGTTAGACTAGGATGAGAGGGAAGGGGGAAGGACCTCCCTTATCAGTGGACTGGGGGAAGGGCACTGGTGGACATGAGGGAGGGATGGTGGGATTGGAAGGGGAGGAGGTAGGGAGGTACAGTGGGGATACAAAGTGAATAAACTGTAATTAATAAAAATAAAAATAATTATAAAAAATTTTAAAGGAAAAGCGTCTTGTTCCACAGAACCTTCTTCTAGAGGTTAAGTTGTTCAGAAGTGGGAGTGTGGGGGAGTAAAAGGGGATCAGGAGATTGAAAAGAGCCAGGATGATCAGTCCAGGAAAGACATGGTCTCAGGGAGACAGGGAATAGGAATCTCCTCTACTGGACATTTCTGAACATTCTGACACACTCATCCTACTTTTATGACACACCCCACAGTCCAGTATCTCCACAGATGTGCTGTGATTGTGCAAGGGTGGGCCTCTCAGAGTCAGCAGAATTGTGGGGTTTCAAAACAAACCTCAGCAGACACAAAGGAGCCAGCCCATTCTGGAGAGATACCTCACAAGTTAAGAGCACTGGTTGCTCCTCCAGAGGTCCTGAGTTCAATTCCCAGAAAACACATGTTGGCTCACAACCATCTATAAGGAGATTTTAATACATTTTCTGGCCTGCAAGCATACATGCAGGCAGAATCCTGTATACATAATAAATAAATAAATCTTAAAAATATATCTGTAAAAAAATTAAAAAAAAATGTGAAAAGCCAAAGGAACCAGCCCTACTCTCCTGGCCACACAGAGACACACACAGACACAGACACACACACATACATAGGCAAACATACACATACCTACACACACACACACACACACACACACACACTCAGGTGAAAAAAGGTAACAGATAAAACTTATACCACTTTCCTTTTTGGGACAGAAATATACTTCATTGATAGATTGTCTTAAATATCAATCATAGGTGATGTGTGATTTACAAATACAATAGGTAGAGACATTTTCCACTGTTTACAACCTTAGTGGCTGATATGGGGACCTCTCTGTGCTGCGCTCTGAAAGCTTATGCATCACATGCCTGCAGTGAAACCTTGGACCAATGATGTTAGTAAGAGTTGGGTCTTTAGGAGTTGTCACAAGAGACCAGGGGATCTAAAAAGGCCAGTACAGAGAATTGGATCTAGGGCCTTACACACACTAGATAAGTCCTTTACCACTGAGCTACATTCCCATAACCTTGGGGTTTATTTATTCTTTGGAATTTTGTATATGAACACAGTGTGTCCAGATCTTGAACACCATTACTTATCCGGTCTGCCCAGTTGAAGACACAAGGTTCAATCTTTAGCATAGAGAGCTAGCCCTCACCACATAGCACATATATGATATCCTAACCTTGAGCTTCTTTGTTCTCCAAAACTTTAAACATATTTCTATTGTTTATAAGCCACACATTATGATACAGACATGTTCACATGTGTTCATAGCACATATATTATTGAGATGCAGAGTATGTATATAGAATGAATAACCCTTCAACTCCTGAGCTCATGAAACCCTCCTGCTTCAGTCTTTCAAGGAGCTGAGCCACAGACATCCATCTCGGGACTGCCCTAGCTGGCAGCTTCTGCTCATTTTTTATGGCAGCTTGAACAGATGTAGTCAGCAGGTCTTTGGCTCATCAGATGTTTTATAAGTTAGTTGTAGAGATGAGAAAGCTTGGTGGTTGGTAAGAGATGGACATGGAAATTTGACACCCAACCAGCTTCTAAAGAGAGAGGGCACAGAGATTTGGATCTAGCGTCTTTCATATGTCAGGTAAGTCCTCTCCCACCGAGTTGTATTCCCAGAACCTTGGGATTTTTTTCTTTAGTAATTTCATAAAGGTACACAATGTGTCATACGTAAGCCGACCCCCATCACTCTCAAGATCTCCCCGAAACTCCAGAACCACATTTTCCTTCCTTCCTCTCTTCTTCTTCCTTCTTTTTCCTTTTTCTTCTTCCTTTTTCTTTCTACTCCTCCTTTTCCCTTCATCCTGTCATTCTTCTTTTTCCTCCTCCCCCTTTTCTCATCCTCTCCTTCTTTAAAACCCACTAAGTCAAATTATATTATAATGATTTTTTTATGTACTGTTTTTTCAAGACATGGTTTTTCTGTTTAGCCATAGCTGTCCTTGGTTTCCCTCCATTGACTCTGCTGGCCTAGAATCAGAGTTCTCCTGATTCTTTCTGCCTGCAGAGTGCTGGATTTAAGGTGTGCTCCATCCCCACCTACCGTCTAGTTTTTGTACTCTTTCTTTCTGTCTTTCCTTCTTTCTTTTATACTTTCTCTCACATTTTTACTGTTATTAAAATTTATTTTAATTTATTAAAATTCACTTTAAGTCCCAGTCATAGCCCCATCTCTCCCTTCTTCTCAATATCACCCTCTCTCTCTCTCTCTTTCTCTCCTGTGTATCCCTACTCTCCGACTCCTCAGAAAAGGGAGTCCACAAAATACACCCTGCTAAATGAAGTCACATCATTACTGAACGCATCTTCTTCCACTGAGACCGGACAAGGCAGTCCTCTTTTCCACTGAGGCCAAACAAGGCAGTCCCTCCAGAAGGAAGTTATCGAAAAGCAGTAAACAGAGTCCATGTCAGAGACAGCCCCTGCTCCCCTTAGTAGGAAATGCACATGAGGACTCAGCTGCCCGTAGGTTACACAAGTGTAGAGGGTCTAGGTCTAGCCAATGCATGGTCCTTGATTTATGCTTCATTTTCTGTATGCTCCCCTGGGCCCTGGTTAGTTGACTCTGTTGGTCTTCTTGTGGAGTTCTTGTCCCCTCCAGCTCCTTCAAACCTTCCCCCCACGTTTCCACAAGGCTCCCCATGCTCTGTCTAATATTTGGCTGTGAGTCTCATCATCTGTTTCGATCAGTGGGCTGGAGACGGTGGATGAGAGGTCAGAGGGCTTGGAGAGAGAAGAGAAACAAGGCTGGCGGCATCGCTGAGACAAACTGGAAACCTACAACAGGGCAGGCTTCCGAGAGGATATGGGCTGGCTCCAGCTCGCAGCGGGATCCTAGACACTGAAGAGGCTACCTTCTAGCCAGAAAGGACTTCTAGTGGAGGGAGGGGATCACCAAACCACCCACAAGAACTCTGACCAAAAATTTGCCGGGACTATAAGATGTGCAGGGATAAAGTTAGAGCAGAGGTTGAAAAGATGTCCAACCACAGCCTGGCCCAGCCTGAGCCTCACCCAATGGGAGAAAGGCAACCTGAAACTATTAAGAATACTCTGCTTTGCTTGCAGACAGGAGCCTAGCAGAGTTTTCCTTTTGTCCTTTTTATGTAAAGACAGACCATAACTAAAATTTCCACTCTTACCTAGAGCTTGCTTTAGAGCTCAGGCAGGTCTTAACTTGTGCTCTCTGGCCTCAGCTTTCTGAGTAGCTAGGATCGCAAGCCTATGTCGTCTGATCTGGCTTTATTTTCCTTTTTGTTGTGCCCAGGTCTTGGTGCCTACAGGGCAAGCACTCTACAACTACTACATCCTTAGCTTTATAACTTCTTTAAATGTTTAACACGTGTGTCTCATGGCTTAGAAATTCTGCTCTAGGTTGTAAATGCAAAATTGAATACATGCGATCACATGAAATCATGTCTGAGAATATCCATACAGTATGTTAAAACCCAGGCCTGGGTGGGTGGCTCATAGATATAATCCATCCACCCAGGAAACCAAGAAAGTGAGACCATGAGTTCAGGGCGATAAGGACTTATACACAAAGTGTTTCTCATACACATTTGAAAGAGCAAGCGCTGAGGTGAGAAATGCTTGTGTGAGTGTTGGAACAAATAAAAATAATTAAATTGACTTCGTAACCTCAGAATGGCCCCACCTGCCCTCAGCCCCACAGGCCTTTCCTGACACAGGACACTACAGCTCTGGGTGCTTGTTCTGTGCCTCTCTTAGCTCCTGGATCTTCTGGGGCAGTCTTGGTCCAGAACTGCAGCCTTCTGGCCTTCAGGCTCTGCCCACAATAGGTTTGATGTCTAGTTGCAGGTACTGATCATCATGGTCCATCACGGCCAGTAGGGTAGACACTGCCTGTTGGGGTTTCTGTAGATATAGCACCCAGTATCAAAGGGTGAGGTCACTCTGATCCAAAGCCTGATCTCCTAATTTGAGTCAGGGTATAGAACAATTAGGTCTGTGGTTAAGGGGGCTGATAGGACAGGTGTCCTTCCAACATGCAGATACTAGTGTTACTCACTGGTTTCTGCTTCATGTGAGAAAAGACTACCTGCCCTATTTTATGTCTCCCTAGAAGAGGAATGATCTAAAGAACAGTAACATAGCACTATAGCCCACAAGCCATGGCACTGTGAGATGACCAGTATCTGACACCTACAAAATATCTGGAGAAATGTGCTATTGTAGAGAAAAGGCTATTATGCAATGGAAGATCCATGCATGGTAGAAGGCAACTATCCAAAAGGGAGGCCTGGATGGGAACCCACATGAGTAAGATTAAGGGAGGGTGTGTTCTCACCCCTGTCTTGCAAAGTTGGCCCAGTACTTCATCATCCTCCTGTTCAACAGCTCCTCCTCCTCAGTGAGGTTAACTGAAGACAAAGTCCAAGTATATGCCACCTCACGCCTCTGGCAACGCACTCTTCACACTCACCATCCCAGCTGTTGTCTGACCCCACACTATTGGCTTCGTTGCCTCCCTTCTTCATTATATAGAGAATTCAAGATCCATGCAAGCCTCTTACTGAATTACTGCTCCAGTGTGCTTTCAGGTCCTCCATCACAGGCTAGACTAGGAAGGGCACTGACTGTAAACTGTAGCCTATCATTTGGGGTTACAATATGGTATGACATTTGATTTTGTCATCTCCCAGAACACAGCTTTTTTTTCTTTTTTTCAAATGGACTGAGAGCGCAGGAGGCCCCCAGGGAGTCATCTGGGACTTCATTAAGCTCAAGAAAAATAAGAAAGACTCATGTTTCCTGCCAAAGAGGAAAGACAAAAAGACAAAAGGAAACTCATCCCTATGGTCAGCCTTCACAAGGATGGCCGGGTATCCTTGAGGAAGCTGCATTGAGGTTGGAATTCATAGATGTAGACAGAGGCATGGCAAACTGCAGGTGGGGACAGAGAGTGATGTAGTTGCCCCTCACCTGAAGTGTTTCTGATATATATTTTATGAAAAGATACCTTGATATAAAGTTACCTGGAATTATAAATGTTAAATTGGAGATGGAGCTCCAGGTTGGAGCACTAACTATGGAAAAACCCTTGGCTAAACAGTGCCCATGGCCTTGCTAGATGAGTGGTTTTGTTAAGTCAGTAGAGTATCAGCAACCCTTTTTCTCCTCTGTATCTAGCTCTCATCAAAGGCATAAGGTTATTCTGTAATTCAAATGTTTATTTCAGTATCTCCCCATAGCTGGTTGCAATCTTTTCTCTGAGATACTTATGTCTCAATATTGTATAAATTCTTCTCTCCAATTGTTCCCTGCTATGCAAATAAAGCAGATTACAACCAATTACTGAGCAGGGGAGAGAAAAGGGCTTGACTTTCTGCCCCCCCCAGAGGTGGAGTTAGAGGAGGAAGCAGGGGACTCAGCCAAGAACAGACGTCCAGGAGACTCCAGGAGGAGAGAATAGCTGACGTAAAGCCTTAAGGTGCAAGTATCTCTGGGATTTACAGTGGGAGGAAGCCAGACTAGCTTAGACACTGTTAAGAACAGATTAAAGCTGCTCAGAATTGTGTTGTAAGCTTGATAACAAATAATATAGAGAATATCAGTTTTTTGGGTGATAGCCTGGTTAACAGAGAAACTGAAAAATGTACTCACAATTTTAAAAGTGTCACTCTCTTAGACTAGACATGAAGACCTGGAGACCAGTGCTCCACAGTGCTCACCTGTGACCCACATCTGTGAGATGCTTTTCTTTCTTTCTTTCTTTCTTTCTTTCTTTCTTTCTTTCTTTTTCTTTCTTTCTTTCTTTCTTTCTTTCTTTCGCAGTTTTTGTGGTTTTATTTTAAACACAAATAAAACACTGGACACAAACCATCTACTCATTCTCTTCACTGCGCAGCCTGGCGTTGGGATTGGTCACTCTGAGGGCCAGCTGTGCTGCTCTTTCTACGATGGCTTTCCGGTTCTTGGAGGACACATTGTGAGCAATTTCAGCACAGTAAGATTTATTGCACGTCAGCAGCACTTCCAGCTCTTTCACATTGTGGCCCAGAAACTTCCGGAAGCTGCTAAGCCACATGTGCTTGGTTTTCTTGTTGCTCCCATAACCGATGTTGGGCATCAGTGTCTGGCCCTTGAATCTTCCCCAAACCCTGTTATAGATACCTTTGGGTTTCCACTAGTTTCGTTTAATTTTTACATATCGGTCTGACTGGTGCCTGATGAACTTCTTGGTCCTTTTTTTTTGACGATCTTGGGCTTCACCAGAGGCCGGAGGGCAGCCATGTTGCCTCAAAAGAGATGGCAGCCACTTCGTAGGTAGCGCCGAGGAAGAAGCGTGAGATGCTTTTCTAAGTCCCGTGACAGATCTACTCATGCTGAAAATGTGCTACTTGGAGCACAGGGATCATATAAAGGAAGTCTCCCATTATCTCTCTGAACTGTATTTGGATGGTCTTGGGGTCCTCAGTGTCCCCCATGTACTCTTCCATTAGCAGGTCACTACACTCAGGAGGCAGCATCTATACTAAGGAAACCAGGAAGGATGAGGTTAGGCATATTCTAGGTTAGGTAAGCAACAGCCTTTGGTATTGGGAGAATGGAACCTGTGATGATATTGGGTACAGGTTAAAAGGTTCATGCTCTGAGGAGACCGAACACAGAACCACACGTATATACTGAGTTTTATAAATAGGGTGTTGTCTGGGAAGAATATATGTGGGACCCCTCTATTTGGACAGGACCAAAGATATCTCATCATTTGTGCTGCTGTATTATTCAGAACAGAATGCAGGTCCTCTCCGGTTATTTCCTTTATTGTCTGAGCAGAGCCCATGATCTGAGAGACAGAAGACAGTGTTAAGTGTGGGATCAGATGGACTTAGAATAAAGATGTATTCAGTTCATTCTGCTTAGCATATGGGTATTCAGGAGCCTAGAGGATTGGAACTGTGCCTCACCATGGGAAGGTTCCAACCATACTCATCATTGTTGACACCAATGATGCTGGGGACAGGGTGAGAATCCACAGAAGCCAACAACTCTTGGGGATGCCTGGGTAGGAACACTCCACCCACCACAGCAGGAATCATCTTGAAGGACGGTGGGACATTAAACATCAATGCTGAAGTTTAATCAAACAAATATCCTGATGTCCACTGAGTTACTTCCCAATTTTGTCATTTCTCACTAGTTTCAAGGAGTTCCGCACCCTCTGGAGGAGAATCTAAACTTAGGTTAGCCTATCTTGATGTTCATTTTGCACACAGAACTGAGAGAACACAAAGTCAGAAAGATGAGGTATTTGGTTCAGAATCCCACATCCTGTAGACCAGGTTCTTCCAGACACTCAATTCTCCCACCTTGTTAATGACCAGAATCTCTCCTTCACTCTTGCCTCTCAGACAGCACACCAGGCCCTCTAAGTCTGTGGCCTCATATCCAGATAGGCTGGCCACCGTCTGTAAAGAGAATAAGTAGGGGCAAGAGTGGCCAATTCCAAGTCGATTCTATTGCATCTAATTCTCACACTCTACAGTGTGCTGTCTGGATTGGAATAAGTATAAGTTGTTCCCATTCTCCTAGTGCTCAAAGGTGATAGCCAGCAGGCGGTGTCCTTTCTACCTGTACATTTGTTCATACTGTTCAGGGCATTTTTGTTTCCTCCACCCATCTTGCTCTATTTCTGTATGAGGGAAACAGTAAGTATGACAAGGTTTCTATGTGAAGGTTAGAGGACAGAGTCTCAGTCTTCAATGGCCCCCTTATTTGACAGGGTGTCTATTATTTTGCTGCTGCCTACACTAGCTGAGCCAGTCTGTCAAAATACAAGAATTCTCTGGTTTCTGTCTCCACCTGACCAGAGGAACATTGTAATTACAGATACATGCTCCTATCTACAGTGGTTTATGGGTTCTGGGGATTTGAACTTAAGTCCTCAGGCTTGCATATAAAGTTTTTTAAAGCCAAAGAACAAGCTCCCAAACCCATACATACTTACCTTTGCCAATGCTTGATGCTGCAAAGAGCAGTTTGCTGGGCAGATAACATACTCACCAAGTATGAAGCAAATGTAAGTGTATGATAAACTTTGAGATTCTCAGTAATTATTGGAAAGAAGTTATTTCCCTTGGTCTTTGTTTTACCCACAGAACAGAATACCAGAGAACCAGCATGTAAACGCTGAGGCATCAGACTAGGGCTATGAAGGTTGAGGGCACTTACAGTGGAGACCATCTCAGAGCTGTCAGAGACACAGTAAGGATGCAGGGCCACACCAGTCTCCATGATGGCTCTGTGGGAGAGTCCTTGTTACATGGGGACACAACATGGAAAGATAGACCTTTACCACCTGCTGACTCGCCAAATATACTGACCTGCTCAGAGTTGCCTCCTAAGTTGGCAATGTTCTTCTGGACCCAGCACAGGACAGCCACCTGGTCCAGGTATCCCCAGTTGCCTTTGGAATGCTGTTCACCACTGCTGAAAAGTGGAAGGGACAGGGATCAAAAGGCTGTCTAGGATCTGCTCAGCCATTATGGTCCAGCTGTAGGCTCACCTGAAGAAGCCCAGGACACCCAGGTGGTACTGGATAGTGACACCACCACATCCTCAGTAGATGCCAGTGTGGATCCATCATACATGGAAGCCATGACCATAACCAGTGCACAACCATGGATCCACACAATAACCTGGAGAAGTCAAGAGAAATGTAAGAAAACTCCTAGACATTCCAAGCTCTATTGGTCTACTTATTAGAATATCAACTGCTGTATACATCTGTGCAGCCCCAGAAATACATAAAATTCCTCAGGACTTCAGGGGTTTGGCCACAACCAGGGACCTCAAGATGTCTCATCAGTGAAATTCTAGTCCCCATCCCCACCATGTGTCTCCATTTGAATTAATGGCTGTATGTATCAACTAGTATCATCATTACTCAGGTTCTTCACAATGGAACAATGATATCTCTCTGGATTAAAAATGGAAAGGGTCATCAACTCTTATTGGCACAACAGATAATCTGAAGATAGTAATTTGGGTGACCTCAGTGTTGAGATCTTGAACACCTAAGTGGTTCTGCAGAGCACAAGTTGGAGAATGAATCCTGGTTTTATCAAAGAGCTGGAGACCTTGCTCCGTGCTCCAGTGCTCTGCCCCATTCCCAGGTTTCAACGGCATAGTGTGGCTGAAAAGGCCTTCTGTGCCCTAAGTGAGGTAAGACTTTTCCTCAGAGTCCACCCTGGAGTGGGGCTCAGGTTGCTTTTCATCCCTTTCTTCTAAACCTCTTGAAAAAGTGCCCTCTCCCCTTGCTGACAATGGCCTGACGCTCACGGGCAGATTAGAGCCCTCATGGGCATGAGCTGGTGCATAGATGTTGACATACAGGCAGTCCTCAGACATGGAAAGGAGGTTCAGTTTCCTCTCCTTCCAGCACACTGTATTCATTATATCAAGATTTTGTAAACACCTGATGGAAAATAGCAGACAGAAATACCAACAGATGTATGGTGATGAAAAATCAAATATGAGTCTAAATTTTTTTTTCCTCAGCCACTTTCAGCTGCTCCTCCCCACGATGCCCTATTAACACATATTCCTGCTCTAAATCCCTTCCAACCAAGGTAAAGGCCAAAGACTCCGTGAAAGTTGGGGTGGAGACTAATTTCTTAGATTTCCTGGTCAATGGCACTTGGCCCTGTAGGTTATCACAGTGATTGTAATTGTGGCTTAGCCAGTATTCATCAGTGCTGAACTCCTCAGGGATCTGAAGTGTATTCTCCTGGATACAGGTGCACTTGCTGCCTAATAGGTCACATTATCTCAGGCCTAGAAATCTCTCCAATTGTGGCAGAGACCACCAGGCTTAATTTGAATATGTGAAGAATTTTATCTTTGTTCCTCTCCATAGTACCTACGCCTAAGTCCTTATGAGTGCCAAGCTCTGACCCAGGAGCCTGACACACATGTACTACTCAACCTTAACACATTAGAAAAATGCATGGGGCACTCACCCACAATGAGAAAAAACTTCTGTGTGGCTGAGATGGAGAAACACTTCAGAGTGGCCCACAGCTCAGAGCAGGCACATTCTCACTCCAGTGACTGAAACACTCTGGGCCTAGAATGTACATGGCTGGATGTGAGGTCCCATCTCTCACATCACTCCATGGTTCAGGGGCCTCAGGAGGTGCAAAGCGCAGTGGTCCTACAGGTGGCTTAGCAAAAGGAATTCACAGGAAGGTGTGGACACCAACGTTGGTATCCTTCACGTAGACGATGCTGCCTTGGAATTGGCCTGAGTGTGTGTTTCTGATGGGGCTGGACTCTGATGAGTCCTGACCTGCTAGAGAGATGCCATCAGGATTAGTTTTCTGTAACCATCTGCCACATGGTTGAAACTTCTTTCACACTGTTACCAGAGCACAGGAGAAGGGGACCCAGTGACCCAGAGTTCAGCTGTGTGGTGTGAGTGTGGGAGCTTCCCTATCCATCAAGGCCAGGAAGCTTTCCTGTTGCCCCTTTCAAGAGTATCAAAGCATTACTCTGGCTTAAGAGGCCGGACACCTAGAGCCATTTGATCACAAGAATTTGTGATTATGGAAATTCTTATCCAAAGGACAATAGTAGCTACAATCATTACCATACACCGAGGAAAAGAAAATGCCTTCCCACTTTTTCTTGAACTGTTTACTGTTCTCTCCAGAACTCCTTACACTAAACAGTCTCCACAGAATGGAGTGAGTATAGATGACTCTGACCTTCTGTGTACTAGTGGGCTTAAAACAGATGTGGAAATGTAGGCCCACTATTTCCCATTTCATCTATTGCAGCAGTCCTCAACCTGTGGGTCATGGACCATTGGAAACCACATATTTCTGCTAAACTTAGGAACTGGGACACCACAAAATAGCAAATTTACAGTTAGTAGGTAGCAACTACAAAAACCTGATGGGTGGGGGTTTCTAAGACTACTGGGGTTTCCAATGATCATGATCTATAGGTTAAGAACTTCTGTTATATTATTTCCTCAGACCCTCCCCCATGCCTTCCATCCCACAAGCCCAGACTCTGAGGACATTCAGGATTCTATCAGCTCTGGCTGCAGTCAGTGCCCATTGCCTGTTTAGGGAGCCTCACCCTGCACATGGAGGAGGAGAAGCAGGAGCCCAAGGAACACAGCATTCAGCCAGCTGTACAGATGGTTCAGGGGCATGATCAGCTGCCAGGCCTGAGTCTGTGCTGCTAGGACGACCACGGTTCACAAACAGGAAGAGCCTGTGAGCCTTCCCCAGGCAGGAATTTACACCAAAGAGATGTAGGAGAGCAACAAGGTGTGATGGGTCAAAGTTCTCATTTTAGAAGAACTTATTAGCCAGAAGTGACCAGAGCCAGTGGCCAGGAGGCAGAGAAAAGTCACCTCTGCTGTTTCTGCTGCCCCTTTGGCCTCCTGGAAAGGCACAGCATGGATTCTGAAGCTCTTCTGTGATACCAGGAACACTGCCCCACACCAGGGCAGAAAGCTCTAACAGAAGAAAACAGAGGCCTTCTAGGTCACACTCAAGCTCACTCAGGAGAGACAGGCTCATGTAGGAGCTCTGAGTGTGACCTTCATTCTCAAGGCTTCACTGTGCTTTGAAGACTCAGTTTACTGAGCCGACTTCCAGAGTCCTTGGTCCCTACAGTGATCTTAGGATCTGCATGGACTCCTCTCCCCCTTAGGTCCCATTTGTTTCAACAGAACACACTGAAATTCTGGTGCTTAAAGTCCACAGCCCGTATCCACTCTACCAGCATGATGTGTCTCCTGTACTGGCCAGCTCTTGCCAAGATCAACTTCATGGTGATTCATTCATTTAAAAAATAATTTTAATTGTTTGCATTTATTTTGTGTTGAGCTATATATATATATTTAACAAACCTACTTTATTTAGGGTCTTAAATGCTTCTACCTCCCTTCCAATCTCCAACACCAGGTAGGAAGGAGAGAAGGTTAGTGGGGAGTTTTCATGGAGTTTTCTTTGCTACTTTCCACTGGGTAGGGTCATAGGAATCTTTTAGGGAAATACCAATGTCAGGCGTCAAGAAATCCAGATATCCAGGTAACCAGCAAATCAGCAAACAGCAAACACAGCAGCAGGACCAACCAGCAGCAAGCAGTTCTCCTCCAAGCATCTGCCCTCTTCCTCTGGGATATCATATTTATGCACCTCAAAGTCCTCAGAATTCAACTAATTCCATCTGGCAAAAAACACACTCCTCATAAGACACTGAAAAGGTATGGACAAACTAAAACTGGGAATTATAACAAAAACATATCATAAACCAAAACGTCCACAATTGAGATCATGCACATATGTGTGTGGGAGTGCTCCCAGGTCATGGCTCACATAGGGAGATGAAAAGACAATGTGTGTCAAGTCTGTATTCGCCTCCCATGGTGTGAATCTCAAGGTGGAACTTAGGTTATCAGGATTGAAGGTAAATTCTAATACCACACTCTGATCACACACTCTCTCTCTCTAAACAACATGACAAGTATTTAATGGGGGCTTGCTGGCTCCAACACTGGGGTCAATCAATGATAAAGCAGAGATACAAATCTATAAGTAAGAGTCTCAGAATCAGAATAAACCTGTCAGGGCAAATTAAAGAATGCAGGAGTGGGATTCCATCTCCAGCCCAGCCTGATTCCCTGGAGGAAGTATTGGGCGATCTCTGTCAGAAAGCCTTAGTGCACCTGAGAATTAACTGTGGCTCCAAATTATGATTACCATCATTGTTATCCAAGTAATAATCTAGAGTGTTACAGGATGGCACTACTTCTCTCTTGGTGTCTGGCTGGCTGTTATTCTGACTTAACACAGCACGGTTTTTCCTGTCTCCTGTAATAAACAGGGGGTCCTTTGACTCAATTTCACCGCTCCAATACATTCTTGTCCTGTCTATGGTTCTAGCCTTTCTTGGCAGCTATTTTTTCTACTCTAAGTTCCCTACCAAAGAAACTAAGAGACCAGGAGGGCTGAAAATTTCCCATTTCTTCCAGTCTCAGGATGGGCAATCTGATCCCAGTGGATGCCATGCAACCCTGTGCTTCTTAATTCCAGACATTTTTTTTGATTTATTTTTACAACAATTTATTCACTTTGTACCCCAACTTAGCCCCCTCCATCATCTCTTCCCAGTCCCAACTTTCTACCCCTATGCCCCTCCCCTAGTCCACTGATAGGGGAGGCCCTCCTTCCCTATTATCTGAACCTAGCCTATCAGGTCTCAAACCAGGGGTGTCTGCAGAGGCTGATGCAGACCAAGGACCAAGGACCATACATGGAGAAGACCTGGACCTCCTGCTCAGATGAAATGAGGGAAGCAACACCCTTCACACTAGCCACAAATAACATAAAATATATTGGTGTAACTCTAATATAGCAAATGAAAGACCTTTATGACAAGAACTTCATGTCTCTGAAGAAGGGAATATCTCTCATGGTCTTCGATAGGTCAGATTAACAAAACAAAATGGCCATCCTACCAAAAGAAATCATCCTACCGAAAGATTCAATGCAAATCCCACCAAGATTTCAACACAATCCTTTTCAGACCTTGAAAGAGAAATTCTCAAATTCATATTGAAAATGGAAAAACACAGGTTAATATAATCTTGTATAATAAAAGAATTTCTGGAGGTATCACTATCCTTGATTTTAAGCTGTACTGCAGAGCAATAGTAACAAAAATCACATCGTATTGGCATAAAAAAATACAGGTTAATCAACAACATAGAATCAAAGACCCAGAAATAAACCCACATATATAAGAACACTTGATTTTTTTTTAAACAAAGAACCCAAAACCATACAATAGAAAACAAGAAAGTATCTTCAACAAATGGGGCTGGTCTAACTGGATGTCTGCATGTGAAAGAATGCAAAAAGATCCTTGTTTATCATCCTGCACAAAACTCAAGTCCAAGTAGATCAAAGGACTCAATATAAAACCAGATACACTAAACCTAACAGAAGAGAAAGTGGGGGAGTCATTAGTACAGGAGACAATTTCCTTAACAGAACACCAAGAGCTCAGGCACTAAGATCAACAATAAATAAATGAGACATCACGAAACTGAAAAACTTTTGTAAGACAAAGGATACAGTCAATAGGAGAAAACAGCAGTCTACAGAATGGGAAGAGATCTTCACCAACCCTATATCTGAAGGAAGGCTAATATAAAAAATATATAAAGGACTCAAGAAATTAGACACTAAAAAGCCACATAATTCAATTAAAAATAGAATACAGAGGAAACACTGTTCCTAATTTTCTGAGAAAGCGCCAGTTTAGTTTCCAAAGTGGTTGTAAAAGTTTACATTCGCACCAGCAATGGAGGAGGGTTCCCCTTTCTCCACATCCTCTCCAGCATATGTTGTCACTTGAGTTTTTGATCTTTGCCATTCTGGTGAGTGTAAGGTGAAATCTCAGGTAATTTTGATTTGAATTTTCCTGATGACTAAGCATTACTTGAAGTGTTTCTCTGCCATTTAGTATTCCTCTACCAAGAATTCTCTGTTTAGATCTGTACCCATTTTTTTTTTTTAATTAGATTACTTGGTTTATTGGTGTTCAACTTCTAGCACTCCTAGGCATATATCCAAAAGACGCTCAAGTATACAAAAAGGACAGTTGCTCAACCATGTTTATAGCAGATTTATTTGTAATAGCCAGAAGCTGGAAAGAATCCAGATGCCCCCCAGTTGAGGAATGGATACAGAAATTGTGGTATATTTACATAATGGAATACTACTCAGCAATTAAAAATAAGGAACTCATGAAATTTGCAGGCAAATGGTGGGATCTAGAAAAGATCATCCTGAGGGAGGTATTCCAAAAGCAGAAAGACACACATGGTATATACTCACTTATACGTGGATATTAGACTTATGGTAGAGGATAAACATACTAAAATCGGTACACCTAAAGAAGCTAAGCAAGATGGAAGACCTTGGATAAGATGATCAATCCTCACTCAGGAAGGCAAAGGGACAAACACCAGAAATGGGAAAAAAACAGGGAACAGGTCAAGAGCCTACTACAGAGGGCCTTTGAAAGACTCTACATAGCAATGTATCAAAACATATGCTGAGAGTAATAGCCCAAACTTGGGCAGAGAGCAGGGAATCTTATGAAAGAATGGGGGGATTAAAAGACCTGGAGGGGATAGGAGTTCCACAAGAGAGCAATAGAAGCAAAAATTCTGGGCCCGAGGGGTCTTTTCTGAGACTGATACTCCCACCAAGGCCCATTCATGGAGATAACCTAGAACCCCTGCACAGATATAGCCCATGGCAGCTCAGTCTCCAAGTGGGTTTCCTAGTAATGGGAACAGGGACTGTCTCTAACATGAATTCAGTGGATGGCTCTTTGATCACCACCCCCTGAAGGGTGGGCAGCCTTACCAGGCTACAGAGGAAGACAATGCAGCCAATCCTGAAAAGACCTGATAGGTTAGGGTCAGAGGGAAGGGGAGGAAGACCTCCCCTATCAGTACTTGGGTAGGAGCATGGGAGGAGATGAGGGAGGGAGGGTAAGATTGGGAGTGTATAAGGGAGGGGGCTACAGCTCTTATACAAAGTGAATAAACTGTAATTTATAAAGAAAATAAATAAATTTTAAAATACAAAAAATTAGAGTACAGAGCCAAACAGAATATTCAACATAAGAATCGTTAATGGCTGAGAAGCACTTAAAGAAATGCCTTGTGTCCTTAGTTATCAGAAAAATGCAAATCAAAACAACTATAAGATTCCATTTACACCCACCAGAATGGATAAGATCAAAATCTCAAGTGACACTTCATGCTGGTGAAGATGTGGACAAAGGGGAACACTTCTCCATTGTTGGAAAGAGTGCAAACTTGTACAACCATTTTGGAAATCAATCTGGAAGTTTTTCAGAAAATTGGGAATAGCTCTATCTCAAGGTCCAACTATACCAGTCCTGGGCATATACCCAAAAGATGTTCCACCATGCAACAAGGACACTTACTCAACTATGTTCATAACACCCTTATTCCTAATAGCCACAATTGGAAACAACCTAATTAACCCTCAACCAAAGAGTGGAAAAAGAAAATGTGGTACAAACTGGGCATGGTGGTACACGCCTTTAGTCCCAGCAATCAGGGAGGCAGAGGCAGATGGGTCTCTGTGAGTCTGAGGCTACAAAACAAGAAACCCTACACAGAGAAAAACCCATCTCAAAGACAAAAAGAAAAAGGAAAATGTGATACATTTACACAGTGGAATACCATTTAGCTATTTGAAAACAAGGACATCATAAAATTTGCAAGCAAATGAATGGAACTAGAAAATGTCATGAGTTAACCCAGACGCAAATAACATGCCTGGAATGTTCTCACTTAGGAGTGGATATTAACCATTGCTGTTGATTGTTAATATTTTTATTGATTTATCTTTTAATTAAATGGTGGTTCTTCCTAAATCCGAGCTATACCCAAATCACCACAGAGAGACTAGGATTTACTTAATTCCCATACAGCACAATGCTGGGCAATAGTTACTCCATCCTAAACCTCGTAGCCTGCATTGCTTCCTCCCATTCAGATTTCCCACATTATACTTGCATTTTAGTCATATCTTAGGTCTGGTTGGTTCATCTCTCCTGGTGTTTTCAGGTCATCTCCTCCCAATATCTCCTCTCTGACTCCTCCCACTCTCTTCTTTCTCCTTCCCTCTGGGCCAGGATGTCCCACCCTAATCTCTCCATTAGCATTGGCTGGTTGTTTTATTGACAATAGAGATAACAAATGGTGGCATGTTTACACAAACTTGAGACAGGTGATGCTTAGAATAAACATCACAATATAATGTCCAGATTGAAACCAGATAGTGGGGTAGGAAATCAGCATTTGAATGAACGTGGATAAATTGTATACATTCCACAAGAACATTATACAACATTTCCCCCTTTAAGTCCAATAAAAGTCTCCTTTTCTTTCAATACAATAATAATTATAAAAGTTATGAAAACTATTAGGTAAAGTTTACATGTGCAATGTCCAGTCCATGTGTATTTGGGAACTTAGGAGAAAATATCTGATTATCATTCCTTGAAAAGTTTAAAGTTCTATACCTGAATTAACTTTTATCCTTATTAGTATTTCTTATATGAAAACAATTTCTTAAGTTCTAAACAACTTAAGCTTAATTATGGAACTATAACTATTTGGTTTTCAACCCCATCAGAGACTTGAGAAGGAATAAAATTAGTTACTGGAGTAAACAGGAAGTACATGTTAGCAGCTTCCAAAAACTTAAAAAAAAAAAAAAAAAAAGACAAGGCAGTTTGCTGCCTGAACAGTAACAAAACTCTCTTTAGCTTTGGAGCACCATCTTTTGCCTCTAGCTCAGCATATTTGACAGACATATATTTGAAGCAGAAACTACTTAGGACTTGCTTACCCTGTCTTGGCAGAGTTTGGCAGTTGACTTGTCCTACATTTAAGATTGCCCATTTTTTGCAGAATTCTGTCTGTTGGGAAATGAAAGCATTTTCTTTTGGCCCAGGTGGCTCGTTTGCCACTTTTGAAACTATCTCCATATGGAGGTTCTTTGATGCTCATCATCTGCTTTGAGGTAGGCTGGGTACTGCCAGGAGATGACCTGTCTCATTTTCAAAGAATCTTTAAAATAATAAAGACATTTAAAGTGCCATGTTCTATAAGTCGCTGAGGTTTTTGAAGACTTCCCTATCTTTATATAATCATATCTATTTGTTAATCCTAGGATGTATACTCCTGTGATAAAGTGTCTGATATGACTGAGTCAATTTAACTAAAAATTAACTTGCATTACCTAATATCCTAACCTTATTTTCTCTCTGAATAAAATCATTAACAACTTATAACCATCTCCCAATGACAATAAACATTCATAGCCCTAGAAAACAACCCAAAACCTACCCAACCTACTTTAAAGAAAATTGGATGTCGTTTTCATGAATTTATTCTAGCTGACTTGTTTAACATACAAAAACCCTGTTAGAGGGCACAAAGAAAATTGAAAAACATGGTTAATTAAGCAAGCATTAACGTTTATGGTCCAGTCTTTGAATGCTGAGAAATTTCAGGCTTAATAGAAGTCCTGTTTGGAACAGTCTAAAATGATGATCAACTGAGATTAGTAGCTTTCTTCAAAGCTCTCTTGGGAGCAGGCTTTGATGACAAACAGCAATTGAAGCAATTGAGGCAGGAACAAGCAGAATGCTGAAACATGCAAGAGGCTGGAAATGATGTGTCAATCTTTCAGCATGCTGGAAGGATGAATTCTGTCAAGTTTAATCCAGTGTCTCCATGGTCAGGTCCTTTTGTTCTGCAAACATAGAATTTCTCACAAGCATCATATATTCCTAAAATTATAAATGTATGAGATGTGCAGGATGAAACGAAACTGTAAACCAATAATCTTTGCCTTTTAAAAGAATGGCATAATAAATTTTGAAGAATGTGTAGCCAAGGATTTATTGGCCGTGTATTGTTGAAGCTCTGGCTGAACATATTTTTTATGTCTTTTTATGTCTCAGTCAATTTCAGAGTTGTTCCCATGTGAAGGGATCATCAATTTATATTACCTGTTCTGTTTAGTCTTCTTGATTTCTCTCTTCTTTTGTGTGGCCAAGAGCTTCTGGTGGTCTTCCTCTGTCATATCTGATTTTTATTAATATTGATGGAACCCATAATTTCTCTTCTCCTGCATGAGCATATGCAAAACCTCTTCCCCAGGGTAACACATTCCCTGCTCTCCATTGTGAAGTTAGGGTATCTTTGAAATATATAAGGTGAAATAATTGGGCAGTTTTTCCTGTAACCCAGTGTTTCTCCACAGCTGTTGTTTGCTGTTTATTAACATTTAAGAAATTTAAGTCAATAAAGCATTGTGTAATCTATCCCTGGGGGTCTTTGATACACCTCTCTGTGTCTTAAACATGTCCCTTAAAGGATGATTGGATATTTCAATGACTGCTTGACCAGTAGGATTGTGTAGTGTACCCTGTGACATGTTTTATCTTATAATATGAAAAGAATTCTTCCATTTTATTAGAGACATACACTGTAGCATTCTCAGTCTTAATTTGTTTAGATAAACCCATAACTGCCATTGCTTCTAATAAATGCGTAGTAACTGAATCGGTCTTTTTAGAATGTCTATCAAAAACCTGAAAGGGTGTCTATAGTATGGTGGACATATTTCAGTTTACCAAACTGTAAAATATTTGCCAAATTTATGTTTTTGAGGTTACCTTTAGGGTTATTTCCTACAGGTAGTGGAGTTTGGAGATATAAAGAACAAGTGGGACATTTTTTCACAATTTCTTTGGGTTGTTGCCAAGTTATAGAATACTCTTTTTAAACCTTTGCTCTCAACATGGTGTTTTGTTTTTTGGTTTTTGTTTCTTTTTTTAATGAAATTCTGAAGCCTCTAACACACTTCCTAACAGTAGATAATCAGTTACGTCATTGCCTTATGTTACAGGGCCTGGTAGACCCGTATGAGATCTGATATGTGTTATACACAATGGATTATTTCTATTTCTGATTACTTGTAATAATTAAAGAAACTGAAGTTAAGTCCAAATTATACCAAATTAGATCAGCAGTTTCAACATGCAGAACAACTTTTTCTGCTTATTGAGACTCAGTGAATATATTAAGAGATTCTTGAAAATCTGATAAAACCACAGATGTAGCCCATGGCAGTTCAGTGTCCAAGTGGGTTCCATTGTAATAGGAACTGGGACTGTCTCTGACATGAACTGACTGGCCTGCTCTTTAATTACCTCCCCCTGAGGGGGAAGCAGCATTACCAGGCCACAGAAGACAATGCACCCACTCCTAATGAGACCTAATTGACTAAGATCAGAAGGAAGGAAAAGAAGACCTTCCCTATCAGTGGACTTGGGGAGGGGCATGCATGCAGAGGGTGGAGGGAGGGAGGGAACCACAGGGAGGATACAAAGTAAATAAAGTGTAATTAATAAAGAAAACCAAGAGAATAGCATGTAATTCTGATTTTTGAACTGAATCATAAAGACTCTCCACCACTTTACTCACATTTTCTGACTTATAACCTGCCCTTTTTTATTTATTGGCATCCATATAAAATCCATATAAAATGTGGTAGCTCCAGAGATTGCAGTTCCTTTTATTATATGAGAGGGAATCCAATTGGTTCTCTTAATTTTTATTTTATTTTTATTAATCACAGATTTTTCACTTTGTATCCCATTTGTAGTCTCCTCCCCCAACCCCTCCCAAACCCACTCCCTCCATCTTCTTCTCCTATGCCCCTCCCCAGTCCACTGATAGGGGTATTATCTTCCCCTTCCATCTGACCCTAGTCTATCAGGTCTCATCAGGTCTGGCTTCATTGTCTTCTTCTGTGGACTGGTAAGACTGCTCCCCCCTCAGGTGGAGGTGATCAAAGAGCCAGCCGTGAATTCATGTCAGAGACAGTCCCTATTCCTATTACTGGGGAAACCACTTGGACACTGAGCTGCTATGGACTATATCTGTGCAGGGGTTCTAGATTATCTCCATGCTTGGTCCTTGTTTAGAGTATCAGTCTCACAAAAGACTCCTGTGCCCAGATTTTTGGTTCTGTTTGTCTCCTTCTGGAGCTCCTGTCCCCTCCAGGTCTTTCTATCTCCTCCTTCTATCATAAAATTCCCGGCCCAAAGTTTGGCTATGAGTCTCAGCATATGTTTTGATACCCTGCTGAGTAAAGTCTTTCAAAAGCCCTTTGTGATAGGATCCTGTCCTATTTCCTGTTTTCTCCCTCCCGATTTCCATCCCTTTTGCCTTTCAGAATGAAGATTGAGCATCTTACCCAGGGAATACCTTCTTGATTAGCTTCCAAGGGCATACTGATTTGGGTATGATTATCCTATATTATATATCTAATATCCACTCATAAATGAGTAAATACCATGTGTGTCTTTCTGCTTCTGGGATACCTCACTCAGGATGATCTTTTCTAGATCCCACCATTTGCCTGCAAATTTCATAAGTTCCTTGTTTTTAATTGCTGAGTAGTATTCCATTGTGTAAATGTACCACAATTTTTTTATCCATTCCTCAACTGAGGGACATCTGGGTTGTTTCCAGCTTCTGGCTATTACAAATAAAGCTGCTAAGACCATGTTTGAGCAACTGTCCTTGTTGTATACTTGAGCATCTTTTGGATATATGCCTAGGAGTGGATCTTGAGGTAGTACTATTCTTAATTGTCTGAGAAAACGCCAGATTGATTTCCAAAGTGGTTGTACAAGTTTACATTCCCACCAGCTGTGAAGGGAATGTATCCTCTCTAGCATATGTTGTCATTTGAGTTTTTGATCTTAGCCATTCTGATGGGTGTAAGGTGAAATTCAGGTTCGTTTTGATTTGAATTTCCCTGATGACTAAAGATGTTGAGAATTTCTTTAAGTGTTTCTCTGCCATTCGATATTCCTCTATTGAGAATTCTCTGTTTAGTTCCATACACCATTTTTTAATTGGGTTACTTGCTTTGTTGCTGTTTAACTTCTTGAGTTCTTTATATATTCTGGATAGTAGCCCTCTGTCAGATATAGGGTTGGTGAAGATCCTTTCTCAATCTGTAGGCTGTCGTTTTTTTCTGACGACACTGTCCTTTGCTTTACAGAAGCTTTTCAGTTCATGAGGTCCCATTTATTGATTGTTGCTCTTAGAGCCAGTGTTGTTGGTGTTCTGTTAGGAAGTTGTTTCCTGTGCCAATGAGTTCAAGGCTCTTCCCCACTTTTTCTTCTAACAGGTTTAGTGTATCTGTTTTCATATTGAGGTCTTTGATCCACTTGGATTTTAGTTTTGTGCAGGGTGATAAGTATGGATGTATTTGCATTTTCTACATGTACACATGCACAATGATGCTATATTTCTTCCATCGTATGGTTTTGGCATCTTTGTCAAAAATCAGGTGTCCATATGTGTGTGGGTTTATTTCTGGGTCTTCTATTCGATTCCACTGATGGCCATTTTTACTATGTTAATCTTGCCAAGCCATGAGCGTGGGAGATATTTCCATCTTCTGATATATTCTTCTATTTCTTTCTTCAGAGACTAGAAAATTTTTTCATATAAGTCTTTGACTTGCTTGATTAGAGGTACACCAAGGTACTTTATGTCCTTTGTGGCTATTGTGAAGGGTGTTATTTTCCTAATTTTTTTCTCAGCCCATTTGTCTTTTGTATACAGGAAGGGTACTGATTTTTTTGAGTTGATTTTGTATCCAGCCACATGGCTGAAGGTGATTATCAGCTGTAGAAGTTCCCTGGTAGAAATTTTGGGGTTACTCAGGTATACTATCATATCATCTGCAAATAGTGATACTTTGATTTCTTCCTTTCTAAACTGAATCCCCTTGATCTCCTTTAATTGTCTTATTGCTTTAGCAGGGACTTCAAAAACTATGTTGAAGAGATATGGAGAGAGTGGGCAGCTTTGCCTTGTCCCTGATTTCAGTGGGATTGATTTAAGTTTCTCTCTGTTTAGTTTGATGTTGCCTATAGGCTTGCTGTATATTGCCTTTACTATGTTTAGGTATGTGCCTTGTATCCCTGATCGCTCCAAGACTTTAAACATGAATGGATGTTGGATTTTGTCAAATGCTTTTTCAGCATCTAAGGAGATTATCATGTGTTTTTTTTTTTCTTTCAGTTTGTTTATATGGTGGATCACATTGATGGATTTCTGTATATTGAACCACCCCAGCATACCTGAGATGAAGCCTACTTGGTTATAGTGGATGATATCTTTGATGTGTTCTTAGATTTGGTTTGCAGGTATTTTGTTGACTATTTTTGCATCATAAGGGAGATTAGCCTTAAATTCTCTTTCTTTGTTGGGTCTTTGTGAGGTTTTGGTACCAAGGTGACTGTGGCTTCATAGAATGAGTTTGGTAGTGTTCCTTCTATTTCTATTTTGTGGAATAGTTTGAAAAGTATTGGTTTTAGCTCTTCTTTGAAGTCTGGTAGAATTCTATGGCCCTAGGCTTTTTTTTTTTTTTTTTTTTTTTTTTTTTTTTGGATGGGAGACTTTTGACGATCGCTTCTATTTCCTTAGGGGATACTGGACTATTTAATTGATTTACCTGGTCCTGATTCATCTTTGGTAAATGGAATCAATCAAGAAAATTGTCCATTTCATTTAGATTTTCAAATTTTGTGGCATATAGGCTTTTGAAGTAAGACCTAATGATTGTTTGGATTTCCTCAGTGTCTGCTGTTATGTCCCCTTTTCATTTCTGATTTTGTTGATTTGGATGGTGTCCCTCTGCCTTTTAGTTAGTTTGGCTAAGGGTTTGTCTATATTGTTGATTTTCTCAAAGAACCAGCTCTTGGTTTCATTGATTCTTTGAATTGTTTTATTTGTTTGTAATATATTGATTTCAGCCCTGAGTTTGAATATTTCCAACAACCTACTCCTCTTTGATGTATCTGCTTCTTTTTTCTTTAGAGCTTTTAGATGAGCCATTAAGTTGCTTGAATGAGATGTTTCAAATTTCTTCTTGAAGCCACTTAGTGCTATGAACTTTCCTCTTAGCACTGCTTTCATTGAGTCCCACAAGTTTGGGTATGTTGTGCCTTCAATTTCATTGAATTCTAGGAAGTCTTTGATTTCTTTCATTATTTCTCCCTTGACCCAGCTGTCATTGAGTAGCAAGTTGTTCAGTTTCCATGTGTGTGTAGATTTTTCACTATTTCTGTTGTTGTTGACGTTCAGCTTTAGCCCATGGTAGTCAGATAGCATACAAAGGATTATTTCAATCTTCTTGTATCTGTTGAGGCTTGCTTTATGGCCAATTATATGGTCTATTTTGGAGAAGGTTCCATGAGGTGCTGAGAAGAAGGTAAATTCTTTTGTGTTTGGGTGAAAGGTTCTGTAGATGTCTGTTAGGTCCATTTGACTCATGACCTCTATTAGCGTTATTGTTTCTTTGTTTAATTTCTGTTTTGTTGACCTGTCCTTTATTGAGAGCAGAGTGTTGAAGTCTCCTACTATTAATGTGTGGGGCTCTATATGTGGTTTCAGTTTTATTAATGTTTCTTTTACAAATATGGGTCTTCTTGTATTTGGGGCATAGATGTTCAGAATTGTGATGTCTTCCGGTGGAATTTTCCTTTAATGAGTATGAAATGAACTTCTCCTTCTGTTTTGATTAATTTTGGTCAAAAATCCATTTTATTAGATATTAGAAGGCTACTCCTGCTTGCTTCTTGGGTCCATTTGCTTGGAAAGCTGTCTCCTAGCTCTTTACCCTCAGGTAATGCCTATCTTTGTGACTGAGGTCTGTTTCTTGTATGCAACAGATTGTTGGATCTTGTGTATGTATCCATTCTGTTAGTCTGTGTCTTTTTAGTGGAGAGTTGAGTCCATTGATGTTAAGGGAGATCAATGACCAGTGGCTGTTAGATGCTTTGATTTTGCTGTTGGTGGTGGTAGTGTGTTTGTGTTCTTAGCTACTTTTAGTTTTGTTCTAGTGAGGTTATTTATTTCCTGTGTTTTCCTGAATGTAGTTAGCTTTCCTGTGTTGTATTTTTTCTTCTATTATCTTCTGTAGTGCTGGATTTGTGGGTAAGTATTGTTTAAATTTGTTCTTGTGTTGAATATCTTGTTTTCTCCATCTATGATGACTGAGCATTTTGCTGTGGTCTAGTAGCCTCTTAGAGTCTTCATGATGTCCATGCAGGCCCTTCTGGCTTTCATAGTCTCTGTTGAGAAGTCAGGTGTGATTGTGATATGTTTGCTATTATGTGTTACTTGGCCTTTTTCCCTTGCAGCTTTTAGCAATTTTTCTTTGTTCTGTATACTTACTGTTTTGGTTATTATGTGGCGGGAGGATTTTCTTTTCTGGTCTCGTTTATTAGTTATTCTATAGGCCTCTTGTATGCTTATAGGCTTCTCCTTTAAGTTGGGGGAAATTTTCTTCTATGATTTTGTTGAAAATAATTTCTGGGCCTTGGAGGAGGGAATCTTGTTTTTCTTCTATTCCTATTATTCTTTGGTTTTGTCTTTTCATGGTGTCTTGGATTTCTTAGATGGTCTGTATCAGGAATTTTTTAGATTTATTATTTTTTCTTTGATTTCTTTTTTTTTTTTTTTGGATTTTTATTTTATTTATTTATTTATTTTCCTTTTTTTTTAAAATTTTTCATTTACACTTTACCTGAGCTCCTCCTCCTTCCCTTCCATCTCTTTGTAGATTTCTTATTATTTCCACACCTGATTCCTTCTTCATCTCTGTAGTCTCCTGTTTTCTTAGTTCCTGTTTTCTTCCTCTCCATTATTTCCTCCAATTGTGTTTTCTTTAATTTTTCCAATTCTATATTCAGATCTTGAACTGTTTTGTTGATTTCCTTTACCTGTATGACTGTGTTTTCCTGGTTTTCCTTCAATCTCTCCCGATGTTTATTTGAACATTTCTCTGCTTCTTTTATTTCTTTCAGTGATTTAATTATTTCCTCTCTAAAGGCTACAAACTGTTTGGCTGCATCTTCCCATATTTCTTTTTTTTAATTTTTATTAATTACAGTTTATTCACTTTGTATCCCCCCCATAAACCCCTCTCTCCTCCCCTCCCAAGTTCACCTTCCCTCCCCCTTCTCCACACATGCCCCTCTCCAAGTCCACTGATAGGGGCAGTCCTCCTCTCCTTCCTTCTGATCCTAGTCTATCAGATCTCATCAGGAGTGGCTGCATTGCCATCTTCTGTGGCCTGGTAAGGCTGCTCCCCCTCAGGGGGAGGTGATCAAAAAGCAGGCCAATCAGTTCATGTCAGAGACATTTCCTGTTCCCAGTACTATGGATACTATGGAACCCATTTCAACAGTGAACTACCATGGGCTACATCTGTGCAGGGGTTATAGGTTATCTCCATGCATGGTACTTGGCTGGAATATGAGCCTCAGGAAAGACCCCTGTACTCAAATTTTTTGGTTCTGTTGTTTCTTGTGGAGCTCCTGTCCTCTCCAGATCTTACTATTTCCCACTTCTTTCATAAGATTCCCTGCACTCTGCCCAACAGTTGGCCATAAGTCTCAGCATCTGCTTTGATAGTCTGCAGGGCAGCGCTTTCAGAGGCCCTCTGTGGCAGGCTCCTGACTTATTCCCTGTTTTCTCCTTCTGATGTCCATCCTCTTTGCCTTTCTGGATGGGGATTGAGCATTTTAGCCAGAGTCCTCTTTCTTGATTAGTTTCTTTAGGTGTATGGATTTTAGTAGGTTTATCTTATATTATATATCTATATGAGTGAGTATATACCGTGTGTGTCTTTCTGCTTCTGGGATAGCCCACTCAGGATGATCCTTTCTAGTTCCTACCATTTATCTGCAAATTTTATGGTTTCCTTGCTTTTCATTGCTGAGTAATATTCATTACACAATATCCATTGTGTAGATGTACCACAATTTCTGCATCCATTCTTCAGTTGAGGGGCATCTGGGCTGTTTCCAGCTTCAGGCTATTACAAATAAAGCTGCTACTTCCCATATTTCTTTATGGATGGCCATAATCTGTTTGTCTTTATCTTCTTGTATTTCTTTATGGATGGCCATAATCTGTTTTTCTTTATCTGCCTCCATTTCTTTACAAATAGCCATAATCTGTTTGACTTTATCTTCCTCTAATTCTTTATGCATTTTATTTGTTTCCTCTATCATCTTCTTCATAAGCATAGATATAAGATCATCTTCTTGAATTTCATTTATGCTGGGGTGTTCAGGGCTGCTTGCCTCTGGATAACTGGGTTCTGGAGATGCCATATTGCTCTGTCTTTTGTTGGTTGGTCTTTTAGGCTGGCCTCTACCCATTTGGGCTATCTTAGGTGTTGGCTATTAGTTTTTGGTGCTTGCTGGAATACTGGGATGGGGACAATCCCCTTGGCAGGAAGATGGTTTTTCCTGACGGGGGCCTCCTCCGTTTTTTGGTTATGGTCACTGAATTGCCTGTGTTTCTCAGGACTTGCCACAGCTCACCTCAGGAAGATAGATCTGAGTCAAAACTGTGGTCTTTGTTAGTCAGAGGGCTTTCTTGTCACCCAGAGAAGACCTAGAGACAGCTGCCCTGCTGCTGGGTTTCTTGCTCTGAATTTAGTGAGTAGCTGCTGCTGTTCTTACACAGTTTTCTAGGAACAGTCCTCTTGAATGCAGGAGTCTAGTGGTTTGTTCAGTTTAATTAGGAATAACTGGTTGCCCCTGGGAATCCTATGAGAGAATGGGGAGATAGTGGGACCTGGAGAGGACAGGAGCTCCACAAGGAGAGTAACAGAACTAAAATATCTGGGCACAGGGGTCTTTTCTAAGACTGATACTCCAACCAAGGTCCATTCATGGATATAACCTAGAACCCCTGCTCAGGTGTAACCCACGGAAGCTCAGTACCCAAGGGGGTTACCTAGTAAGGGGAACAGAGACTGTTTCTGACATAAACTCAGTGGCAGGGTCTTAGAACACCACCCCCTGAGGGGGTAGCAGCATTGCCAGGCCACAGAGGACAATGTAGCCAGTCCTGATGAGACCTGATAAGCTAGGATCAGATGGAAGGGGAGGAGGACGTCCCTTATCAGTGGACTTGGAGAGGGGAATAGGAGGAGATAAGGAAGGGAGAGTGAGATTGGGAGGGAATGAGAGAGGAGGCTACAGCTGGGATACAAAGTGAATAAACTGTAATTAATATGAAATTAATTTAAAAAAATAAAAAGAAGAAGAAAGATTTTAAAAGTTGAAAATGGCTCATCAATTAAAAAGTCTATATAAGAAAAAATGTGCACAGAATCATTTGAAAACACACACCATGACTACACACCCATATAATCAGTATTCAAAAATACATAAGATCACTGAAAAAGACTCAAAGTGGTGTAGTCATTTTGAAAGACAGGTTGGAACTACCTTCAAGAGTTAAACACACCCTTGTGCTTTTTGATTCAGGAAATCTACTCTCATGTTTTTTGCCTAATAATGTGAAAGTTTATCATAGAAATTCATGCTTTAAATGTTCATAACTGTTTCTCACTTCTTGCATAAGATTCCATAGAAGTGGGAAATAGTAAGATCTGGAGAGGACAGGGTCTCCACAAGGAGAGCAACAGAATCAGAAAACTAGAATACAGGGGTCTTCCCAGAGACTTATACTCCAACCAAGTACCATGCATGGAGATAACCTAGAACCCCTGCACAGATGTAGTCCATGACAGTTTAGTGTCCAAGTGGGTTACATAGTAACGAGAAGAGGGACTGCCTCTGACATGAACTGATTGGCCTGCTCTTTGATCACCTCCCCCTGAGGGGGAAGCAGCCTTACCAGGCTACAGAGGAAGACAATGCAGCCACTCCTGATGAGATCTGATAGACTAAGATCAGAAGGAAGGAGAGGAGGACCTCCCCTATCAGTGGACTTGGGGAGGGGCATGCTTGAAGAAGGGAAAGTGAGGGTGGGATTGAGAGGGGAGGAGAGAGGGGTTTATGGGGGGATACAAAGTGAATAAAGAATAATTAATAAAAAATAAAAATAAAAAAATGTTCATAACTGTTTAGATTAAAAAACAAAACTCCCTCAGGCTTGCATTGCTGAGAACAAGCTGCACTCTGGCCTGAGCCAGGTCCTCCATTCTGTATAAAAATGACCTTTGCAGACCATGTCATGACTGTATTTGGAGTATGGAGAATGACATGCACCTTGCTAGACACATAACTCCAAGGTCATGCCGTCCTGTGGTTGGCCTTCAATGCACTGTATTAAAAAGGGAGAAGCTTGTTAACCCACAAAACTTCTCCTACAAGTTCAGTTGGTCAGAAGTGGGAGTAGAGGCGAGTCACAGGGGACCAGGAGATTGAAAAGAGCCAAGATGATCAGTCCAAGAAAGACATGGTCTCAGGGGGACAGGGAATAGGAATCTCCTCTACTGGAAATCTTTGAACCTTCTGACACTCTTATTCTACTTTTATGACACAACCCACAGTCCAATATCTCCACAGATGTGCTGTGATCATGCAAGGGTGGGCCTCCCAGGGTCACCAGAGTCATTGGGGGCAAAAACAAACCTCAGCAGACACAAAAGTGTCAGCCCTACTCCTCTGGACACACACACACACACACACACACACACACACACACTCACACATACACAGCCTCAGGCATAAAAAGGTAATATATACCAAGACCTATTTCTCAAAAGCTTATACCACCTGCCCCTTGAGACAGAAATAAACTACATTAATAGATTCTCTCAAATATGGGTAATAGGTGACATTTGATTTTTAATCACAATAAGTTGAAACTTTTCCATTGTTCACAACTTGGGTGCCAATATGGGAACCTCTAGGTGCTATGCATCTCATGACTATGTTCAAATCTTGTCTACGATGGGATGTTAAGGAGAGTTAGATTTTTAGGAGTTGTCACAGGAGACCAGGAGATCTAAAAAAGCCAGTATGGAGAATTGGATCTAGGGTCTTACACTCTAGATTAAAGACCTCTACCACTGATCTGTATAACCATAACCTTAAGGTTTTATTTATTCTTTGGTAAGTTCATACATGCATACAGTGTGTCCAGATCTTGAACACCATTATTTTCCCCACCTGCCCAGTTGAAAACACAAGGTTCAGTCTTTGGCATAGAGAGCTAGCCCTTACCACATAACACATGTGATATTTTAACCTTGAGTTCCATGGTCTCCAAAACTATAAACACATGTCTATTGTTTATAAGCCAAATATTATGATACTTACATGTTCACACATGTACATAGCTATATATTATTGAGATCCAGTATATATAATGGGTAGCCCTTTTACTCCAGAGCTCATGAAATCCTCCTGCTTCAGTCTTTCAAGAAGCTGAGGCACAGACATCCATCTCGGGACTGACCTAGCTGGCAGCTTATGCTCATTTTCAAGGCAGGTTGAACTAATGGAGGGGGCAGATCCGCTGTTCATCAGATGTGTTAGAAGCCATTTCTAGATGTGAGAAAGCTTGCTGGTTGGTAAGAGATGGACATGGAAATTTGACACCCAACCAGCTCTGAAGTAGAGAATTATTCCAAAGCTTCTAAAGAGGGAGGGCACAGAGAATTGCATCTAGAATATTTCGTATGTCAGATAAGTCCTCTGCCACTGAGATGCATGGCAGAACCTTGGGTATTTTTTTTTCTTTTGGTAATTTCATGAACAAACATGATTGTCATATGCATGCCTCCTGCATTGCTCCCAAGACCCAGCAAACCCAGAACCACATTTTCCTTCCCCTCCTCCTCCTACTCCTCTTTCTTCCCTTCTTTTTCTTTTTCTTTTCCTCCTTCCACTCCTCCTCTCCCCTTATCCTCCTTTCACTCTTTCTCTCTCCTCTTCATCCTTCTATCTTTCCTCCTCCCACTCCTAAATTTCTTGCCTCTTCTTATTTTACTTCTTTCCTCTTTTCTCCTCTTTCTTCTCCTCCTCCCCCTTCTTTAATAATCCACTAAGTCAAATAAGATTTTTATTAATGTTTTATGCCTTTTTTCAACACAGGCTTTCTCTGTGTAGCCCTAGCTGTCCTGAAACTTCCCAATGTATGCTGGCCACCAACTGCTTCTGCCTCCAGAGTGCTGGATTAAAGGCTCCATTGCTACCTATCAGATGTTTTTTGTACTTTTTATGTGGAGACAGACGACAACTAAATTTTTCAGTTTTCCCTGGTCTTTCTCTATAGCTCATACAAGTATTGACTTGTGATCTCTGGCCTCAGCTCTCTGAGCACCTGGGATTGCCAGCCTTTGTCATCTGATCTGGCTTTATTTTATTTTTTATTGTGCCCAGGGCTTTGTACATTCAGGGCAAGCACTCTGCCACTGCTATAGCCTAACCTTACAACTTCTTTAGAGTTTAACACATATAAATCATAAGTTAGCAATTCTACTCTAGGTTGTATACACAAAATTTGAATACATGAAATCGTGTGAGAATATCCATACAGCTGTTTAAAACCAAATCTGAGATGGGTGGCCCATTCCTAAAAACCAACCACTGAGGAAGTCAACACAGTGAGATGTTGAGTTCAGGGCAAAAAAAGCTACATAGAAACCATGTCTCCAAAAAGACAAGCTAATAAACAGGGCAGCCACAGCTATAGGGAAACCATGTCCCCCAAAAGACAAGCTAATTAACAGGGCAACAGTTGTGCATAGATTAAATATATAGAGAGTGTGTAAAGTGCACACTCGGATGTCAGTCCACAATAAAAGGAAAGAAAAACATTGTATGCAGTAAGACAAAATGTTCTGTTTATACCGGGTTTGAGAGAAGACCCAATAGAGCCAGATAAAATAATGTCATGTTTACTTTGAAACACGGTTAAATGTAGTGAACAGCAAAAGGACCTGAGGAAAGTCCTGTGGGAAGTAGGGGGAATAGTCTAACTCTGATCTAGTGGCAGTTACAGGCCTTGAGAGTTTTCTCAGACGTGCTAAGCCAGACACCTAAAAGAGATTAACTTAATTGCATTTGAACAATCCAGAGTCTGACAGTATAGTTCATGTGTGGAACACTTGCCTAACATACACAAGCCTAAGATAAGTCCAGAGCCCCATATAAACAATTGACATTCAAGATATTAATAATGAGATAATTGTTAGAAGTCCAAAGTTCCTTCTGACTTCCTGTTGAAACTTTAGTGTGTATATACTGAACTGATAAGCAAAGGCATTCTAGCAGCAAGATCTTTTATGAATTCTACACATGTAGAGTAGAGGGGAAACAACCAGCATGGTCAGTCTCACTGACAGGAAAGCCTTCCCGGCCCCAGTGCAAATCAGCAGGAACTTAATGTTACCCTTGTAATGCTTTTGTTTACACATTCTACCAGGATAGGGCAAAAGAGGACTTTGAGACCTCTAGCCAGAGAATAATTTCTCACCACACAGCAATTGTGGGGGCATCTTGACCCTGGATTTCTCAATCCTGGCTGATAAGTAGATTGATTCCTGTGCTTTGTAAGTTACTGAGGCCATGGTTTTTTTTGTTGTTGTTGTTGTTGTTGTTGTTGCAGAGGTTTGGGTCTTGTATTCCCTGGCTTATGTAATCTTCTTATCTCAGCCTCACAACATCTGAGGCCACAGATGCTGAGTCCAATTTGGATTTTACGATCTTTGGGAACAGCATTATGAACTGATGAAGGCAATAAGAAAGAAGGTTTTCTGATGGCAAATATAAACATGATAAAACATGAACTTGCCAAGAGATTATACAGGATTTTGATGAAGCCAATCCCTGTAGTCAACAGTCTCTGAAGCTTCTGCTTCATTTGAATAGGGTCTTGGACTGGGAGAAGAGGAGAGTGATGATGGGGAGAAGATAATGGAGGGCAGGAAGGAAGAAAAGAAGGAAGAAAAGGAGTCTAAACACAGGAAAGACTTAAAGAAGATGGGTTACTTTAGGAGACACACACCCACTGTTCTGACAGCATTTATTGACTCTAATGAAAGTATGCCCAGGAGAATAAGGAGTAATTCACAGAGGGTTTGACATACATGTATGAAAGGACAAATGGTGAGATTAGAATGCTTATGTGAGTGATGGAACAAATAAAAATGAATATATGGACTTTGTAACTTTAGAATAGCCCCCATCTACTCTGAACCCCAAATACCTTTCCTAACACAGAACACTACAATTATGCATGTTTGTTCTGAACCCCCTTTAGCTCCTAGATTTTCTGGAGTAGAGTCTTGGTCCAGAACTGTAGTCTTCTGGCCTTCAGGGCACGGCCCACAGCTGGCTGGATGTCCAGCTGTAGGTACTGTTCCTCATAGTCCAACATAGGCCAGTAAGGTAGACCCTCGCTGTTGGGGTTCCTGTGGATATAAAACAAAGGAAAAAAGAACGAGGTCACTCTTTTACAAAGCCTGATCCCCTGATTTGGGTTATGGCAGTGGAAAAAGTTAACCAGTGTTTAAGGGGTCTGATGGTACAGGTATCTTGATATGTGCATACAAGTGTCACTCATTAGGTTCTGCTCCTTGTGGGGAAAAAACTACCTGACAAGTTCTATATCTGCCTCTAAGAGGAAAGATCTCAACAACAGTACCACAGCACCATAGCTCATCAGGTAGGTCACTGTGAGATGACAAAGATCTGCTAACTATAAGGTACCTGCATAAATGTGCTATTGTGTAGACAAAACATTCATGCAATGGAAGATCCATGCAGGCAAGAAGGCGACCACCCAAAAGAGAGCCCTAATAGTGACACACATGAGTTAGGTTGAGAGAAATGTGCTTTCTCACCCATATCGTGCGAAGTTGGCCCAGTATTTCATCATCCTCCTGCTCAGCAGCTCCTCCTCCTCAGTGAGGTTAACTGTAGTTTTGAGGAAATCAATGGTCCAAATTACATGCCACTTCAAGCAAGTGCCAACTCCCTCTTCACACTCACCACCTCAGGTGATGTCTGACCCCACACTGTTGGCTTTGTTGTATCCTTTCTTCACTATATGCAGTATCCAAGATCCGTGCAAGCCTCTAACTGAATTTCTGCCCCAATGTGCTGTCAGGTCCTTCATCACTGGCTAGACTGGAAGGGTTGAAGATTCTAAACCAGCTATAACTGGGAATGCAATATGTTACCCATTTGATTTGTCCTTTCTTACAACATAAATTTTCTCAAAAAGACTGAGAGCTCAGAAGTCACCAGGGAGTCATTTGGGGCCTCCATCAGTTTAAGAAAAGTAAGAAAGACTCACATTTCTGGCCAAAGTGCAAGGACCCAAAGACAAAAGGAACTTCATCTCCATGGTCAGCCTTCACATAGTGTGGCCTGGTATCCTTGAAAAAGCTGGGTGGATGTTTGAACTCATAGAAATAGACAGGAGCATGGGGACCTGCAGGTGGAGACAGAGAGTGATATAGCTGAACCCCACCTGAAGGTTTTCTGTTGCATATTCAGTTACCTGGAATTACAGAAGTTAAACAGGAGATGGAGCTCCAGGTTGGAACACAGCTATGGAAAAGCCCTTGAGTAAACAGTGCCCAAGGCCATCTAGAAAGTGATTTTGCTAATTCAATAGGATGTCAGAAACCCATTTTCTTCTCTGTATCTAGAGTTTACTCTGTTGAATTAGACACAAGGAGACCTGGATACCACAGTGCTCACTGTGACCCACATCTCTGAGATGCTCTCCTAAGCCTCATGACAGATGTACTCACGCTGAAAATGTGCTACTTGGAGTGCAGGGATCACAAACAAGAAGTCCCCCATCATCTCTCTGAACTGCATTTGGAGGGTCTGGGGGTCCTCAGTGTCTCCCATGTACTCTTCCATTAGCAAGTCACTGCATTCAAGAGGCAGCATCTACACCAAGGAAACGAGTAGGAATGAGGATAGGTATATTCTACATTAGGTAAGCAGCAGCCTTTGATAATGAGAGAATGACACCTGGGATAACAATGGGTATAGCTTAAAAGCTTCATCTCTGAGGACCCCCACCAGAATCAGAAATATGTACTGAGCTGTATTACCAGGGAATCTGTCTGAAAGGAGATACGAAGGACCCCTATACTTGGACAGGATCAGAGGTTTCTCACCATTTGTGCTGCTGCATTCTTCAGAACAGCATTCAGGTTCTCTCTGTTTATTTCCATTATTGTCTGTGCAGATCCCTTTGCCTGGGAGGCACAAGACAGTGTAAAGTGTTAGATCAGGGGAATTAGATTAAAGATGGATTGAGTTCCCACAGCTTACAATATGGGTCTTCAGGCTCCAAGAGGATTGGAACTGTTCCTTACCATGGGAAGGTTCCAACCATACTCATCATTGTTGACACCAATGATGCTGGGGACAGGGTGAAAATCCACGGAAGCCAACAACTCTTGGGGATGCCTGGGTAGGAACACTCCATCCACCACAGCAGGAATTAGCTTGAAGTCCTGAGGAACATTAAACATCAGTGCAGAAATTGCTGAAATAGCTAATGCCCATTGAGTTACCTTCACCATTTCTTTTCATTTCACACTAGTTCAGGGTGCACTGCTCACCTGAAGGATAATCTGCACTTAGGTTAGCCTAAGCTCATGTTCATTGTATATGCAAACTGAAAGAACACAAACTCATAAAGATGAGGTATGTAGTTCAGAATTCCTCATCATGTAGACCAGGTTCTCAGACACACAAAACTCTCCCACCTTGTTAATGTCCAGAATCTCTGCTTCACTCTTGCCTCTCAGGCAGCGCACCAGGGCCTCTGAGTCCATGGCCTCACATCCAGATAGTTTGGCCACCGTCTGTAAAGAGAATGAGCAGGAAGAAGATTTCTCAGTTCCAAGTTGATCCTCTCTCCTCCAATTTCCATTCTATCATGTGTGTTGTATGGATTAGAATGAGTAGAAATTGTTCCCATTCCCCTAGTGGTCAAAGGTGACAGCCAGCAGGCAGTAAGCTTTCTACCTACAGACTTCTTTCTGTTAGAGTAGTTTTGATTTCTCCACCCATCTTTCTCTGTGTCATGTATGAGGGATGGAATAAGGGTGCCAAGATTTGTATATGAAGGTTTGAGGACAAAGTCTCAGTCTTCAATGCCTCCCTTAATTGACAGTGTCTTCTGTTTTGTTGCTGCCTACACTAGCTAAGCTTGTCTGTCTACATCCAGGAATTCTCTTGTCTCTGTCTCCACATAAGCACAGGAACATCAGAATTACACATACATGTTACTATCTCCAGCCCTTTGTGAGTACTGGGGGTTTGAACTTATGTCCTCATGAGGGTGTTCATTCAAAGCATCTTTTTTGAAAAAAAAAAAAAAAAACTTGATGAAACAACACCCAAGCCCATGCATACTTATTTTGCAAGGATGGAAGCTGCAAGAGCAGTTTGCTGGTCAGATAACTCATTCACTCAGTATGAAGTAGATGTGAGCAGATGTTAATCCCTGAGTGTCTCAGAAATTATTGGAAACAAGTTATTTCCAATGATCCTTCTTTTCCCACACAACAGAACACCAGAGTACCAGCATATGAAGGCTGAGGCAGGAGACTTGGCCAGTGATGGTTGAGGGCACTTACAGTGGAGACCATCTCAGAGCTGTCAGAGATAAGGTCAGGTAGCACGGCAACCCCACTCTCCATGATGGCTCTGTGGAAGAGTCCTTGGGACATGGGGGACACAACATGTGAAGACACACTTGTGCCACCTGCTGACCCGCCAAAAATGGTGACCTGATCAGGGTTGCCTCCAAAGTGGGCGATGTTCTGCTGGACCCAGCGAAGGGTGGCCACTTGGTCCAGGAATCCCCAGTTGCCTCTGGCATGCTGGTCTCCAGTGCTGAGAAGTGAAAGAGACATGGATCAAAGTGCTGTCTAGGATCTTCTCAGCTACCATTGTCCAGACCAGCCCAAAGGCTCACCTGAAGAAGCCCAGGACACCAAGACGGTACTGGATAATGACCACCACCACATCCTGAGCAGCTGTCAATAGGGATCCATCAAACATTGAAGCCCCTCCTGTAACCAGTCCACCACCGTGGATCCATACCATCACCTGGAGAAGTCAAGAAAAGGCCAGGAAGCTCCTAGTCCATCCAAGCTCTGTAGATCTGCTTATTATATATCAACTGCTGTGCCTCTGTGCAGTTCCAGAAATACAAAAATCCTCGGGACTTCAGGGGCTTGGCCACAGCAGGGCCTTCTAGATGCCCCATCAGTATATCTCTAGTCCCCATCTCCACCATGTTCTCCATTTGAATTAATGGCTCTCTGTATTGAGTAATGTCATCATTACTCAGACCCTTCACAGTGGAACAAAGAGGGGTGTCTCCATGGATATCTCTCTGGATTAACAATGGAAAGGATCATCAACTGTCATCATCAAAACAGATAATCCAAAAGTAGAAATTTGGGTGACCAAATTGTTGGGACCTTGAGCACCTAAGCAGTTCAGCAGGGCCCAAGTTGTAGCATGAGTCCTGGTTTAATCAAAGAGCTGGAGACCTTGATTACTCAGTGCTCCAGTGCTGTGCCCCACACCCAGATTTCAGCTGCATAGTGTGGCTGAGAAGGCCTTCTGCGTCCTAAGTGAGGCAAGACATGTCATCAGAGTTCACCCTGCAGTGGGGCTCAGGTTGGTTTTGTCCCTTCTAATCATCTTGGCCAAGCTGACTGTGCTCTGGCACTCACAGGCAGGTTTGTGCCCTCATGGGCATGAGCTGGTACATAGATGTTGAGATACAGGCAGTCCTCCGATACAGAGATGGGAGGCAGGGTCCTATTCATTTTCTTCTGGAACTCCACAGTCATCATATTATTTTGTAGACATCTGATGGAAATAGCAGTCAGTTATTCCGAGAGATATATGGTGATCAAAACCAAATGTGAGCCTGGATTTTTCTCTCACCCACCTTCAGCTGCTGCTCCTCACACTGCCCTTTTAACACACACTCCCTCCCTAAGTCACTTCAAACCAAGGTAAAAGCCAGAGATTCCATGAAAACTGGGATGAAGCCCGACTTCTAGGGAGGCTTCCAGTTGGGTGTGGCCTGGATGTTAATCTTTCTGAGTCTGGGAGAGAGACACTGCTAGATGTCTCTGTGGAAATGATTGGCTGTCTATAATGGCATTCACTAAATTATATAAGTATAGAAAAGTGAGCTAAGCATTAGCAGGCATGCAAGCATTTTCTAGTCTCTATTACTGGTTATGAAGGTCATGTGATCAACTGTAGTTTTGTTGCACTGAGTTTCCCCCAAGTAACAGATTGTAATCTGGAGCAAGTAATAGCAGTTTTCACTTCTAAATAGTCTTTATTAGTACTTTTTATGGCAACATAAAAGAAAACACTAAGTTTACAATATTGGAGTATTGTACTCTCACAGATAACAGAGGAATCAATGAGCAACACTGCCCTAAAGGGTGGTGAGCAGTCCTTCATCCCAAGTACAGACACTCATGGAACTTCCTTTGCCTATAGTGTCTCCAGAGGAAATTAATTGCATATGCTTGTCCTTTGGTCAATGACACTTGGCCCTGTTTTTTGTCACAGTGATTGTGAGAGTGGGTTTGCATGTATCCAACAGTGCTGCAGTTTTCAGGGACCTGAAGTGAATTCTCCTGAATTCAGGAGTGCTTGCTGCATGATAAGTCACATTAACTGAAGCTTAGAGATCCCTCCCATTGTGACAGAGACCACTGGCCTTAATTGGAATTTGCAAACAATTTTGTATTTGTTGTTCTTAACAGGATCTACGTTTAACTCCCCATGAGTGCCAATCTCTGAACAAGCAACCTGGCACACTTGTTCTACTCAATTTGAACACATCATCAGAAAAACACATGGGACACTCCCCACAAGGAGAGAAAACTGCTGCGTAGCTGAGATCAAGAAACACTTCAGAGTAGCCCATAGCTCAGAGCACATTCTCACCCCAGTGGCTGGAACCCTCCAGGTCCAGAACTTACAGGGCTGAGTGTGAGGTCCCATCCCTCACACCACTCCATGGTTGAGCAGCCTCAGGTGGTGCAAAGCGCAGTGGTCCTACAGGTGGCTTGGCAAAAGGAATTCCCAGAAAGGTGTGGACACCAATGTTGTTGTCCTTTACTTGGATGAGACTTCCCCGAACTTGGCCTAGATGTGTGTTTCTGATGGGGCTGGCCTCTGATGAGTCCTGACCTGCTGGGGAGACAGCATCAGGGTTAATTTTCTGTAACTAGCTGACAGATGATTGGGAGATTTCCCCATCACATTGTTACCTGGGCACAGGAGAAGGGAACCCAGGGTCTCCCAACTCAGCAGTGGGGTATGAGTATGGGAGCTTCCCTTTTCCCCAGGTCTGGGAACCTTTCCTATTACCCATTTTAAGAGCATCAGAGCATGTCTGTAGCCAAAGAGGTCAGACGCTCAGAGCCATTTAGATACATGAATTCATGATTATTGTCATTCTTGTCCAAATATCAGTAGTAGATACAGTCATATTCATACACCAAGAAGGGAAAAATACCTTCTCACTTTTTCTTGAATTGTTTACTGTTCTCTCCAGAACTCCTTACACTGAACAGTCTCCTCAGTATGGAGTGATCTTAGATGTCTCTGGCCCTCTATATGCTAGTGAGATCACAACTTGTGTGAGCTTTTGTTATGGAATTGGTTGGCCCATGTTCCTTATATTTTTATCTACTGCACCAGTCCTCAACATGTGGGTCATGGACCATTGGGAACCACATATTTCTGCCGATCTTAGGAACTGAGACAACACAGAACAGGAAATTTACAGTTAGTAAGTAGCAACTAAAAGAAAGTGATTGGTTGGAGGTTTCTAAGGCCATTGGATATATCGGTTTTAATGACCATGACCTGCAGGTGGAGAACTGCTGGTATATTATTTCCTTCCCCTATTCACCCATGCCTTCCATCCCACAAGCCCAGACTCTGAGGACATTCAGGATTTCAGCAGCTCTAGCTCCAGTCAGTCCCCACTACATGTTTTGGGAGCCTTACCCTGCACCTGGAGGAAAAGCAGCAGGAGCCCAAGCAGGACATCTTTCAACCACCTGAGCAGTTGGTTCAGGGGCATGATCAGCTGCCAGGCCTGAGTCTGTGCTGCTAGGACGACCACGGTTCACAAACAGGAAAAGCCTGTGAGCCTTCCCCAGGCAGGAATTTACACCAAAGCCATTTTGGAGAGCAACAAGGTGTGATGGGTCAAAGTTCTCATTTTAGAAGAACTTATTAGCCAGAAGTGACCAGAGCCAGTGGCCAGGAGGCAGAGAAAAGTCACCTCTGCTGTTTCTGCTGCTCCTTTGGCCTCCTGGAAAGGCACAGCATGGATTCTGAAGCTCTTCTGTGATACCAGGAACACTGCCCCACACCAGGGCAGAAAGCTCTAACAGAAGAAATCAGAGGCCTTCTAGGTCACACTCAAGCTCACTCAGGAGAGACAGGTTCATGCAGGAGCTCTGAGTGTGATTTTCATTCTCAAGACTCCTCTGTGCTTTGAAGACTCGGGTTTACTGAGCCGACTTCCAGAGTCCCTGGTCCCTACAGTGATCTTAGGATCTGCATGGACTCCTCCCCCCGTTAGGTCCCATTTGTTTCAACAGAACACACTGAAATTCTGGTGCTTAAAGTCCACAGCCCGTATCCACTCTACCAGCATAATGTGTCTCCTGTACTGGCCAGCTCTTGCCAAGATCAACTTCATAGTGATTCGTTCATGTAACAAATAATCTTAATTGTTTGCATTTATTTTGTGTTGAGCTATATGTATATTCTTAACAAACCTACTTTATTTAGGATCTTAAATGCTTCTATCTCCCTTCCAATCTCCAACACCAGGTAGGAAGGAAAGAAGTTTAGTGGGGACTTGGCATGGAGTTTTCTTTGCTACTTTCCACTGGGTAGGGTCATAGGACTCTTTTGGGGGAAATGCCAATGTCAGGCGTCAAGAAATCCAGATATCCAGGTAACCAGCAAATCAGCAAACAGCAAACACAGCAGCAGGACCAACCAGCAGCAAGCAGTTCTCCTCCAAGCATCTGCCCTCTTCCTCTGGGATATCATATTTATGCCCCTAAAGTCCTCACAATTCAACTAATTCCATCTGGCACTCCTCATAAGACACTGAAAAGGTATGGACAAACTAAAACCCCCAACTGGACTTATAACAAAAACATATTTACATATCATAAACCAAAACGTTCACAATTGAGATCATGCACATATGTGTGTGGGAGTGCTCCCAGGTCATGGCTCACATAGGGAGATGAAAAGACAATGTGTGTCAAGTCCGTATTCACCTTCCACAGTGTAAATCTCAAGGTGGAACTTATGTTGTCAGGACTGAAGGTAAATTCTAATACCACACCCTGATCACTCTCTCTCTCTCTTAACAATGTGACAAGTATTTAATGGGGGCTTGCTGGCTCCAACACTGGGGTCAATTGATGATAAAGCTGAGATACAAATCTATAAATAAGACTCTCAGAAGATCCCAGAAGCAGAAAGACACACATGGTATATACTCATTTATAAGTGGGTACTAGACTTATAAGAGGATAAACATACTAAAATCTGTACACCCAAAGAAGATAAACAAGAAAGAGGACCTGGAGAAAGATGATCAATACTCACCTAGAAAGACAAAGGGGATCAACACTGGAAGTAGGAGAAAACAAGTAACAGGACAGGAGCCTACCCCAGAGGGCACCTGAAAGACTCTACCTAGCACTGTATCAAAGCAGATGCTGAGACTCATAACCAAACCTTCTGTAGAGTGCAGGGAATCATATGAAAGAAGGGGGAGTTAGTATGACCTAGAGGGGACAGGAGCCCCACAAGATCCAAATATATCAGGGCACAGGGATCTTCTATGAGACTGTTTTTCCAACCACGTATCATGCATGGATATAACCTTTAACCCCTGCTCAGACATAGCCTATGGTCATTCAGTATCCAAGTGGGTTCCCGAGTAAGGGGGACAAGCATTATTTCTGACATGAACTTAATGACTGGCTCATTGCGCTTCCCCTAACCCCTGAGGGAACAGCAGCCTTACTAGACCCACAAATAAGGACATTGCAGCCAGTCCTGAAGATACCTGATAAGCTAGGGTCAGAGGGAAGGAGAGGAGGTCCTCCCCTATCTGTGGACTCAGAAGGGGGCAGGGAGAAGATGAGGGAGGGAGGGGAGGATTGGGAGGGAAAGAGGGAGGAGGCTACAGCTGGGATACAAGTGAATGACCTGTGATTAAAATAAAAAAAATTAAAAAAAAATAGTCTCAGAAGAAGACAATGCAGCCACTCCTGATGAGACCTGATAGACTAGGATCAGAGAGAAGGGGAGGAGGACCTCTTTTTCAATGGACTGGTAGAGGGACATGGGAAAGAGGAAGGGTTGGGTTGGGAGGGAGGATAGAGGAAGGTACGGGGGGATAAAAAGTGAATAAACTATAATTAATAAAAATAATTAAATAAAAAAAGAAATTAAAAAAAGAGTCTCAGAATCAGAATATACCTGTCAGTAAATTAAAGAATGCAGGAGTGGAATCCCATCCCCAGCCCAGCCTGATTCCCTGGAGGAAGTATTGGGGGGATCTCTGTCAGACAGCCTTAGTGTACCTGAGAACTGGCCATGCCTCCAAATTATGATTACCATCATTGTTATCCAAGTAATAATCTAGAGTGTTTCAGGATGGCACTACTTCTCTCTTGGTGTCTGGCTGGCTGTTATTCTGACTTAACACAGCATGGTTTTTCCTGTCTCCTGTAATAAACAGGGGCTCCTTTGACTCAATGTCACCGCTCCAATACATTCTTGTCCTGTCTATGGTTCTAGCCTTTCTTGGCAGGTATTTTTTCTACTCCAAGTTCCCTACCTAAGGAACTAGGAGACTAGGAGAGCTGAGAATTTCCTATTTCCTCCAATCTCAGGATGGGGAAATCTGATCCCACTGTATGCTGGGCATTCCTGTGCTTCTTACTTCCAGTCATTTTTTATTGATTTATTATTTATTATAATTTATTCACTTTGTATCCCAACTCTAGCCTTCTCCCTCATCTCCTCCCATACCCGCCTTCCCTCCCTCTTCTCCTCCTGTGTTCTTCCCCTAGTGTACTGTTAGGGGAGGCCCTCCTCCCCTACTATCACACCCTAGCCTATCAGTTCTCATTTCAGGGGTGTCTGCAGAGACTGATGTTCCAACCAAGGACCATGCATGGAGAGGACCTAGACTCTCTGCTCAGATGAAATGGAAACAACACCCTTCACACTAGTCAAAAATAATATAAAATATAGTAGCGTAACTCTGACAAAGCAAGTGAAAGACTTATATGACAAGAACTTCAAGTCTCTGAAGAAGGAAGATTTCCCAGGGTCATGGGTAGGAGAGATTAACATAATAAAATGGCCATCCTATAAAAAGCAATCTACAGATTCAATGCAATTCCCATCAAAATTTCAACATAATCCTTTATAGGCTTTGAAAGAGAAATTCCCAACTTCATATTGAAAAACTGAAAATACAGGATAGTTAAAACAATCCTGTGAAATAAAAAAACTTCTGGAGGTATCACTCTCTCTGAATTCAAGCTGTACTGCAGAACAACAGTAAAACAACAACAACAAAAAAAACAACAACATAGTATTGTCATAAAAACATAAAGGTTGATTAATAAAATAGAATCAAAGACCCAGAAATAAACCCACATACCTAAGGACACTCGATTTTTAAGATAGCCAAAACCATACAATGGAAAACAAGAAAGTATCTTCAACAAATGTTGCTGGTCTAACTGGATGTCTGCACGTAGAAGAACGCAAAAAGATCCATATATCATCCTGCACAAAAAATAAAATCCAATTAGATCAAAGACCTCAATAAAAAAACCAGATACACTAAATCTAACAGAAGAGAAAGTGGGGGAATAGTCTTGGGGTCATTGGTACAGGAGACAATTTCCTGAACAGAGCACCAACAGCTCAAGCATTGAGATCAACAATGAATAAATAAGACATCACGAAACCAAAAAAATTTTGTAAGGCAAAGGACACAGTCAATAAGACAAAACAGCAGCCTACACAACAGGAAGAGATCTTCACCAACACTACATCTGAGGGAGGGTAATATCCAAAATGTAGAAATAACTCAAGAAATTAGACACTAACAAACCAAATAATTCAAATAAAAATAGAGTACAGAGCCAAAGAGAATTTTCAACAGAGGAATCTCTAATGGCTGAGAAGCACTTAAAGAAATGTTCAGTGTCCTTGGTTATCAGAAAAGTGCAAATCAACCTGACTCTGAGGCCCTCTGTGGCAGGTTCTAGCAAGGACTTCCAGAACTATGTGGAAGAGATATGGAGAGAGTGGGCAGCCTTGTCCCTGATTTCAGTGGGATTGATTTAAGTTTCTCTCCGCTTAGTTTGATGTTGGTTACAGACTTGCTGTATATTGCCTTTACTGTGTTTAGATATGTGCTTTGTATCCCTGATCTCTCCAAGACTTTAAACATGAATGGATGTTGGATTTTCTCAAATGCTTTTTCAGCATCTAAAGAGATTATCATGTTTTTGTTTTTTCAGTTTGTTAATATGGTGGATCACATTGATGGATTTTTATATACTGAACCACCCCTGCATACCGGGGATGAAGCCTAATTGGCCATAGTGGATGATATCTTTGATGTGTTCTTGTATTCGGTTTGCAAGTATTTTGTTGAGTATTTTTGCCTCTGAAAGGCTCTGCCCTGCAGACTATCAAAGCAGATGCTGAGACTTATGGCCAACTGTTGGGCAGAGTGCATAGAATCTTATGAAAGAAGTGGGAAATAGTAAGATCTGGAGAGGACAGGAACTCCACAAGGAGAGCAACAGAACCAGAAAATTTGAACACAGGGGTCTTTCCAGGGACTCATACTCCAACCAAGTACCATGCATGGAGATAACCTAGAACCCCTGAACAGGGGTAGCCCTGTGCAGTTCAGTGTCCAAGTGGGTTCCATAGTAATGGGAACAGGGACTGCCTCTGACATAAACTGATTGGCCTGCTCTTTGTTCACCTAACCCTGAGGGGGGAGCAGCCTTACCAGGCCACAGAAGATGACAATGCAGCCACTTCTGATGAAAGCTGATAGACTAGGATCAGAAGGAAGGAGAGGGGGACTTCCCCTATCAGTGGACTTAGGGAGGGGCATGCATGAAGAAGAGGGAGGGAAGGTGGGATTGGGAGGGGAGGAGAGAGGGGTTTATGAGGGGATACAAAGTGAATAAAGTGTAATTAATAAAAGTTAAAAAAATTACTCTGAGATTCCATTTACACCCCTCAGAATGGATGAGATAAAAAAACTCAAGTGACACCACATGCTGGTGAGGATGTGGAGAAAGGGGAACACTTATCCATTGCTGAGAAGAGTGCAAACTTTCACAAGCACTTTGGAAATTGATCTGGAAATTTTTCAGAAAATTGGCAATAGCTCTACCTCAAAACCCAGCTATACCACTCCTGGCCATATACGCAAAAATGTTCCACCATACCACAGGGACATTTAGTCAACTATGTTCATAACAGCCTTATTCCTAATAACCAGAAACTGGAAACAACCTAAATATTCCTCAACCAATAACTGGATAAAGAAAACAACCAAAAACCTACCCAACCCCCTTTAAAGGAAATTGGACCTCCTTCTCATGAATTTGTTCTAGCTGACTTGTAGAACACGCAGAAATCCTGTTAGGGGACCCAAAAGGAAATTGGGAAAAATGGTTAATTAAACAAGCATTAACCTTTGTGGTCCACTCTTTGAATGTTGAGAAATTTCAGGTTTAATAGAAGTCCTGTTTGGAACAGTCTAAAATGCTGATCAATTGAGATTAGTAGCTTTCTTCAAAGCTCTCTTGGGAGCAGGCTTTGATGACAAACAGCAATTGAAGCAATTGAGGCAGGAGCAAGCAGAATGCTGAAACTTGCAAGAGGCTGGAAATGATGTGTCAATCTTTCAGCATGCTGGAAGGATGAATTCTGTCAAGTTTAATCCAGTGTCTCCATGGTCAGGTCCTTTTGTTCTGCAAACATAGAATTTCTCACAAGCATCATATATTCCTAAAATTATAAATGTATGAGATGTGCAGGATGAAACGAAACTGTAAACCAATAATCTTTGCCTTTTAAAAGAATGGCATAATAAATTTTGAAGAATGTGTAGCCAAGGATTTATTGGCCGTGTATTGTTGAAGCTCTGGCTGAACATATTTTTTATGTCTTTTTATGTCTCAGTCAATTTCAGAGTTGTTCCCATGTGAAGGGATCAGCCCTTTATGTTACCTGTTCTGTTTAGTCTTCTTGATTTCTCCTTTTGTGTGGCCAAGAGCTTCTGGTGGTCTTCCTCTGTCATATCTGATTTTTATTAATATTGATGGAACCCATAATTTCTCTTCTCCTGCATGCGCATAGGCAAAACCTGTTCCCCAGGTAACACATTCCCTGCTCTCCATTGTGAAGTTAGGGTATCTTTGAAATATATAGGGTGAAATAATTGGGCAATTTTTCCTATAACCCCATGTCTCTCTGCAGCCATGGTTTGCTGTTCATTAACATTTAAGAAATTTAAGGTCAATAAATCATTATATAATCTATCTCTGGGGGTCTTTAATACGCCTCTCTGTGTCTTAAATATGTCCCTTAAAGCATGGTTGGATTATTCAATGATTGCTTGACCGGTAGGATTGTGCGGTGTACCTGTGACATGTTTTATCTTATATGAAAAGAATCGTTTCATTTTATTGGAGACATACGCTGTAGCATTCTCAGTCTTAGTTTGTTTAGGTATACCCATAACTGCCATCACTTCTAATAAAGGCATAATAACTGAATCAAGGTTTTCTGAATGTAAAGCTGTTGCCCATCAAAACCCTGAATATGTGTCTATAGTATGATGCACACATTTCAGTTTACCAAACTCTGTAAATAAAACACGTCCATTTGCCAAATTTCACTTTTTGGTTTATCTTTGGGGTTACTTCTTGCAAGTAATGGTATTTGATTATATAAAGAAAAAGTGGGACATTTTCTCACAATTTCTTTGGCTTATTGCCAAGAAAACTCTCTTCTTAAAACTTTCCTGTGAACATTGTGTGTTTTTGTGAAATTCTGAGACACAGTTTCTATCAATAGTTGATCAATTTCATCATTGCCTTGTGCTACAGGACCTGGCAGACCCATATGAGATCTAATATGTGTTATATACAATGGATTATTTCGGGTTTTGATTACTTATTTTAATTGAAAAAACAATGAAGTTGAGTCCAAATTATCCTGAATAAGATTTGCAGGTTCTATATGCAGAACAACTCTTTCTGCATATTGAGAGTGAGTGAATATATTAAGAGATTCTTGAAAATCTGGTAACACCAAGAATACATATAATTCTGATTTTTGAACTGAATCATAAGGACTCTCGACCACTTTACTCACATTTTCTGATTTATAATCTGCCCTTCTTAATTTATTGGCATGTGTAAACTGTACAACCACTTTGGAAATCAATCTGGTGCTTTATCAGACAATTAGGAATAGTGTTACCTCGAGACCCAGCTATACCACTCCTAGGCATATATCCAAAAGATGCTCAAGTATCCAACAAGGACATGTTTGTAGCAGCTTTATTTGTAATAGCCAGAAGTGGAAAAAACCCACATGTCCCTCAGTTGAGGAATGGATACAGAAATTGTGGTACATTTACAATTAAAAAAAAAAGAAATCATGAATTTTGCAGGCAAATGGTGTGATCTAGAAAAGATCATCCTGAGTGAGGTATCCCAGAAGCAGAAAGACACACATGGTATATACTCACTTATAAGTGGATATTAGACATATAATATAGGATAACCATACTAAAATCTGTACACCCAAAGGTGCTAAAAAAGAAGGAGTACCTTGGGTAAGATGCTCAATCTACATTAAGAAAGTCAAAAGGGGTGGACATCAGAAGAGGGAGGAAACAAGGAACAGAACAGGAGCCTACCACAGAAGGCCTCTGAAAGACTCTACCCAGCAGGGTATCAAAACATACTCAAGAAAGGGAAGATAGAAAGATCTGGAGGGGGCAAAAGCTCCACAAGGAGAGAAACAGAACCAAAAAATCTGGGCACAGGGGTCTTTTGTGAGACTGATATTCCAAACAAGGACCTGCACAGATGTAGCCCATGGCAGCTCAGTGTCCAAGTGGGTTACCTAGTAATGGGAACAGGGACTGTCTCTGACATGAACTCATGGGCTGGCTCTTTGATCACCTCCACCTGAGGGAGGAGAAGCCTTATCAGTCCACAGAGGAAGACAGTGAAGCCAGTACTGATGAGACCTGATAGACTAGGGTCAGATGGAAGGGGAAGATAACACCCCTATCATTGGACTGGGGAGGGGCATAGGAGAAGAGGGAGGGTGGGCTTGGGTGGGGATGGGGAAGGGAGCTACAGCTGGGATACAAAGTGAATAAACTATAATTAATAAAAATAAAACAAAATATTTTTTTTAAAAAGTTCCAACTCTTTTGAATTGGATATCCACCTCTTGAAGAGGCCAATCTGGGGGCCAGGATTTAATAATGATAATTGTGACATCAGCCCCAGTATCTGCCATAACTTCAATTTCAATATTATTTTAAAATTATCTTTAACTTTGGCCTTTGATCATTATAGAGGTTTCCCAATATATTTGTTTTTTGTTCCCTTCCTGGTTTTTTGATGTATCTATAGAACTTGCTTTGGATTTGCAGTCTAATTTTTTTTTTAATGTTTATTCCCAGAACAGTGGTGTTTAATTTTCTTGTGGAGGAGTATCCCTGTCCTGTTTTGGGGCCTGCAAAAGGCCCCCTTGGGAGTTTTTGGAGAAAGGATTGTCCCCTTTTACTGTAACTGCTCTATATTCACTAGGCAGGGTCAACTCTTGCCAGCTCTTCTGCATATTCTAGGAAGCATAGGCTTCCTTTTAAAATTATTTTGGTTATCCTTGTAATTCCCTTTAGAGCAACCTTGCCCATTACAAGGACATTTCCCAAGGTCTTTAGCGATACATTCTCCTATCAAGGTCATACTGTGTGAATGAGGTCTGATGTCAATCCTATTCCTAATCCCTTTGCCTATTGGTGCAAATCTTGCTCTTAATGGCCTTATTGCCTCTTTGCATTCAGTATTAGCATTTTCAAAAGCTAAAGATTCTATTAGTGCCTTTCTAGCTAGTGGATCTGATATACTTCTATCCACAACTGAGGTCAATCTTTGCAAAAAGTGAATGAATGTTTCACTTTGACCTTGTATGACCTGAGAGAATGGCTTCCCCTTCAGGTGCCAGCTGCCATAGGCTTGACTTGCAGACAATAAACAGGCATTACTTAAGTCACGGTTTATTCTGTGACCAGAGCGCAGGAGAAGAGGAAGGACATGAGGCTCCACCACTTACCAGGGTGCTCAGACCAAGGCTGGCACAGTCTCTTCACAGCAGCCAGGGCCTAGACAGGGAAACCAAGGCTGCGGGAAGAGGAGGGAATTGATGGAACCCTGATCCCTTATGCTCCTCCCCTTGCCCCTCCCCCCCCACCTCTCTTACCCCCTCCCTCTGCCAGCTGCTGACTAGGGAGGAGGCCCCATCACACTATGGTCTGAATAAACATCTTGCTTTTGCATCAATCTGTCTCCGAGTTTTCCTCAGTTGTCTCTCTGGTAGTTAAGCTCTTCCTGGGCCTAACACTAACTTCCCCTTCTCTCATATGATTCCCTGCACTCTGCCCAAGGTTTGCTTATGAGTCTCAGCATCTGAGGTAGAGTCTTTCAGAAGCCCTCTGTGGTAGGCTCCTGTCCTGTTACTTGTTTTCTCCTACTTCAATGTTCATCCTATTTGTCTTTCTAAGTGGGGATTGATCATCTTAACCCAGGTCCTCCTTCTTGTTTACCTTCTTTAGGTGTACATATTTTAGTATGGTTATCCTATATTATATGTCTAATATCTATTTATAAGTAAGTATATACCATGTGTGTCTTTCTGCTTCTGGGATACCTCCCTCAGGATGATCTTTTCTAGTTCCCACCATTTGTCTACAAATTTCATGAGTTCCTTGCTTTTAATTGCTGATTAGTATTCCGTTGTGTAAGTGTACCACAATTTCTGTATCCATTCCTCCGTTGAGGGACATCTGAGTTGTTTCTAGGTTCTGGCTCTTACGAATAAAGCTGCAATGAACATGGTTGAACAAATATCCTTGTTGGGCACTTGAGCATCTTTTGGATATATGCCTAGTAGTGGTATAGCTGGATCTTGAGGACTTTCTGGGATTTGTATGTATCAATTTTTGTCTTTCTGCAACCCGCTGGAGGCCTTGCTGGGGCTCTGTCTAATCAGGAATCTGAGAGTTTCTAGTTTAGGAACTGCCTTTGCTTTGTTTTTAAGAACAGAACTGAAAACTGCTTAGCTTTTACTTTCTATGTGAGTTCTTGCTAGATTACTGTAAAATCTGCCCTATGTTGGTATGCCTTTTGTTATTAATCATTTTTTATTTATTTATAGTTGAACAATGATTATTCCCAAATCAGCTGTATACCCAAATCACTAAACAGAAACTAGGATTTATTTAATTCACCTAGAGTACAAGGCTGGGCAATAGATTCTCCATCCTAAACCTCCAAGCCTGCATAGTTTCCTCCCTTTCCACATTATACTTAGTTTTTAGTCATATCAGTTCTGGTTTGTTCAACTCTCTTGGTGTTTTCAGGACATTTCCTCCCAATCTCTCCTCTCTGACTCCTCCCACTGGTTTCTTTCTCCTCCACTCCAGACCAGGATGTCTCACGCTAATCTCTCTATTGCTCATCATTGGCTGTTTGTTTTATTGACAATAGAGAGAACAAATGCTAGCATGTTTACACAGACTTGAGAGAGGTGATGCTTAGAATAAACATCACAATGCAATATCTGGATTGAAACCAGACAGTGGGATAGAGAAATCATCATTTGAATGAACAAGGGTAAATTATATACATTCCACAAGAAGATTATACCAATAAAGCATAAAGTACAAGATAACATGCTACAATGCAAAGAACCAAAAAGCCAAGGAGAGCCAAAGAAAGGATGCTTGAATCTCACACAGAAGGGAAACTAAAATGGACATCTGAAGTATATGGAGGAAGTAAACTGGGTGAGAGAGGGGTGGAAGAGGAAAAAAGTGGGGATCAGATGTGGGGAGAGTGCAGAGCTGGGAGTGCAAGGAAAGGGAAGGGAAATAGGTCAGGGGTGGGAATATCTGGGTGAGGCAGAGACCTGGGACAGGGAAGGCTCCCAAGAGCCTGAATGGGTTACCCTAGCTAAGATTCCTAACAGCAGGGGATATGGAGCCTGTAGTGGCCACCTCCTGTGACCAAGTGCACCTCTCAGCAGAGGGAGGAGGACACCAACACATCCACAAAACCTTTGATCCAAAATTTGTCCTGCCTACATGATACGCAGGGATAAAGACAGAGCAGACATTGAAAGAACAGCCAACCAATGACTAGCCCAACTTGAGACCCACACCACAGAAGAGAGCCAACTCTTGACACTATTAATGAGACCCTGCTCTGCTTGCAGACAGGGACCTAGCAGAGCTGTCCTCTCAGAGGCATCATCCAGCAGCAGATGGAAACAAATGCAGAGAACAACAGCCAAAAAAAAAAAAAAAAAAAAAAAAAGAGGTGGTTACTGATGGAGACTTGGGGAAGAGTTGGGGGAAGGACTCAGGAAGCTAGAAAGGTCAAGGACACCACAAGAAGACCTGCAGAATAAATTAACCTGGGCCCATGTAGGCCCATGAACCACCAACCAAAGAGCATACATGGGCTGGACTGAGGCCCCTACACATATGTAGCAGATGTGAAGCATGGTCATCATGGGGGTTTCTGACTCTGTTGCCTGTTTTGGATCCATTTCCCCTAGCTGGGCTGCCTTGTCTAGCCCCAGTGGGAGAGGACACTTTTAGTCCTGCTGTGACTTGATGTGCCAGGGTGTGTTTGTACAAATAGGGGGGTCCTCCACTCCTCTGAAAAGGGAGGAAACATGAAGGCAGGGATGGGAGGGTGGGACTAGAAGAAAACAAGGGAAGGGGATGTGACCATGATGTAAAGTGAATAAATAAATAAGTAAATAAACAAATAAATAAATGTATAAAGAAATTGGGAATAATGGTGAATGCCAACAACCTCACTACTTGGGAGGCTGAGGCAGGATACTGCTGTGAGTTTGGGCCCAGACTTAGCTATAAAGTGAGTTCAAAGCCAGACTGAGCTATATACACCGAGAATGTCTCTAAAAAACCAAATCAACACTAAAACAAAAATACCAAACCAATTGACAAGGTTGGTCACTGGGTAAATATATTTGACACCAATGTATGCTTAGATTTTTCACCAAACTTATTTTATTTAGAGTTCTTAAGCACCTTTCTTTACTTCCCTTCCAACTGCCCCCCAACTCTCTCCGTGAGATGAATTCCATACTCAACACTGCTTGGGTGACCGAGAAACGGAGACTAGACAACCCAGGGACCTAGGGTAAAATCAAGTACTACTGGTCTGAAGAAAAAAAAAAAAACAGGAAAGAAAGAAATGATTAACTGACAATGCTCATTGATCAGTGCCTTGTTAAGCCATCATCAAAGAAACTTCATCCTGCTGTAGGTGACAACAAATGCATAGACCCACAGCCAGGCATTACGCAGAAAGTGAGAGGCTTGGAATACTCAGCTCTAAAGAAGATTTCGCCATCAAATCCTTCCCCTTGGACCTCGAGAAAGCCTGCAGAAAAGAAGAGTGACCTTAGGAGCCAGAGGAGATATCCAGTTAGACCAGTACCATTTGTTGAAAATGTGATCTTTTTTTTTTCCATTGTATGGTTTTGGCATCTTTGTCAAAAATCAGGTGTCCATAAGTGTGTGGGTTTATTTCTATTTGATATGTGGCTCTTCTATTCCATTCCGTTGATCCACTAGTCTGCTTCTATGCCAGTAACATGCAGTTTCTATAACTCTTTCTCTATAGCACAGCTTGAGATCAGGGATAGAGCTACCTCCAGAAGATCTTCTATCGAACAGGACTGTTGTAGCTATTCTGGGTTTCTTGGTGCAAATGAAAATGATCCTGAGTATTCACCATATACCCATCAGAATGGCTAAGATCATAAACTCAAGTGACAACACATACTAGAGAGGATGTGGAGAAAGGGGAACCCTCCTACATTGCTGGTGGAAAGGTAAACTTGTGCAGCCACTTTGGAAATCAATCTGGCTCTTTCTCAGAAAAGTAGGACTAGTGCTTGTTAGTATTTAGGCAGCCTGCTTCTGGGTTGCCTAGCAACCTATCATGTCATCGTGTTTTGCCCACCAGGTAGCCACACCTGACAGACATGGTTACAGTTGCTCCTTAAAAGGTTCAACCCATGACTTTGTCTCTCTCTTGCCCTCTCCTCTCTTGCCCTCTCATCTCTTGCCCTCTTACCCTCTTGCCCTCTTCCCTGTCTCTGTTGAGCTGCCCTCCTCCCCTCCCCGATCCTGTCTTGCTTTCATCTTCTCTCTCTCTCTTCATCTCCATCTAATAAACTTCTTTCATATAAAATCTTCTGTGTGCATCATCATTTCATTAGTCCTAACACTGGTGCGTTTGACCCAGAAGGGCTCTCCTGGATACACCTCGTCTGGTCATGCCAGGACCCCTTTAATTGAACCATGATGCCAGCAACAGATACTTTTTTCTGTTCTATCTACACCTTCTCTCAACTGCCCTTCCTGCACACACCTCTACCTCTGCTCAAGGCTATTCAGACTCGGCATCCTGCCAGATGCTCTGAGAGCCAAGCAGCAGGGACATGGCAATACACTCAGGCTAAGGCAAAATCGGCTTGGGGAAGCTAAAATGCTCATGCCAGATGCTGAAACTGCCGATTCTGAAACAGACATATGATACTTCTAAACTATTGCTGTAAGGTAAGCAATGACTGCCCACACACAGATGACTTTAAATTGCACTGCTGCCTTAGGCCCCACGAGCAAGATTTTAAATCTCCCGCAGAATGTCTGCCAAGAGAAGCCGTCATGCAGAGGAGGGTTTTCAGTTGCTCAGACTTCCAACCAGCTGTACCACGAGCACACACAGAGTTTCGAACCAGGCCAGGACAGCCTTCCCACCAGCAAGCACCTGGTCTCACTCTGCTGCCTCACTTGCACACCACACATGACAAGGCGCCATCTTGATCTTAAAATAGAGAAGCGGCACCATACACTTAGCCCTCCTCCATTCCTGCAAAACTCCAGGCTGCATGCTCTAAACACTGGCTCTCAATATTTCTGACCTAAGGCACTACTACCAAAATTTTAAAAATCTTTTCTTCCCTCTCTTCTCTTGCCCTCTTACCTAGTAGCCTTCTCCCCTTTCTCTGTTGGGGCACTCCTCCCTTCCCCCATCATGTCTCATTCTCTACTTCTCTCTCTCTGCCTTCATCTCCATCTAATCAACCTCTTTCATATAAACTCTGCTGTGTGCATCATCACTTTATTTGGTTCTAACAGTGCTACGTCAAGATCCAGCAATGCCACTCCTATGCATATATCCAAAATATGTTCAAGTATCCAACAAGGACATTGTCTCAACCATGTTCATAGCAGCTATATTTGTAATACCCAGAAGCTGGAAACAACCAAGATGCCCCTCGACTGAGGAATGGATACAGAGATTGTGGTACATTTACACAACGGAATACTAATCAGCAATTAAAAACAAGGAAATCATGAAATTTGCAGGCAAATGATGGAAACTAGAAAAGATCATCCTGAGGGAGGTATCCCAGAAGCAGAAAGACACACATGGTATATACTTACTTATAAATGGATATTAGACATGTAATATATGATAATCATACTAAAATCTATGCACCTAAAGAAGCTAAGTAAGAAGGACCCTGGGTAAGATGCTCAATCCTCATTCAGAAAGGCAAATGGGATAGACCTTGGAAGATGGAGAAAATACAGAACAGGACATGAGCATACCACAGAGGGCCTCTGAAAGACTCTACCCAGCAGGGTATTAAAGCAGATGGTGAGACTCATAGCCAAAATGAGGGCAGAGAGCAGGAAACTTATGAAAGAAAGGGAAGATAGAAAGACCTGGAGGGGACAGGAGCTCCACAAGGAGCACAAGAGAACTAAAAAAAATCTGGGCATAAGGGTCTTTTCTGACACTGATACTCCAACCAAGGACCATTCATGAAGATAACCTAGAAACCCTGCACAAATGTAGCCCATGGCAGCTCAGTGTCCAAGTGGGTTCCCTAGTAGGGGGGCCAGGGGCTGTCTCTGATATGAACTCAGTGGCTGGCTCTTTGATCACCTCCCCCTGAGGGGGAGCAGCCTTACCAGGACACAGAGAAAGACAATGCAGCCACTCCTGATGAGACCTAACTGACTAGGATCAGAAGGAAGGAAAAGAAGACCTCCCCTACCAGTGGACTTGCGGAGGGGCATGGGTGAAGAAGGAGGAGAAAAAGAGAGATTGAGAGGGGAGGATGGAGGGAACTACAGGGGGGATAGAAAGTAAATAAAGTGTATTAATAAAAAAAAATTTTAAATCTGAAAAAAGGTAAAATATACCAAGATCTATTTCTCAGAAACTTATATCACCTGCCACTTTGAGACAGAAATAAACTACATTAATAGATTATCTTAAATATGGGTTATAGGTGACATCTGATTTATAGACACAATAAGTTGAAACTTTTCCATTGTTCACAACTTGGGTGCCAATATGGGAACCTCTAGGTGCTATGTTCTGAAAGTCTATGCATCTCACATCTATGTTCAAATCTTGTCTACGATGGGATGTTAAGGAGAGTTAGATTTTTAGGAGTTGTCACAGGAGACCAGGAGATCTAAAAAAGACAGTACAGAGAATTGGATCTAGGGTCTTACACACTAGATAAGACTTCTACCACTGATCTGTATAACCATAACCTTAAGGTTTTATTTATTCTTTGATAAGTTCATACATGCATACAGTGTGTCCAGATCTTGAACACCATCATTTTCCCTTCTGCTGAGTTGAAAGCACAAGGTTCCATCTTTGGCATAGTTAGCCCTTACCACATAGCCAATATGTGGGATTTTAACCTTGAGCTCCATGGTCTCCAAAACTATAAACACATGTCTATTTTTATAAGCCACATGTTATGATACTTACATGTTCATACATGTACATAGCAATGTATTATTGAGATCCAGTGTACCATGTTCCTTGTGAGATCCAGTGTAAGTATATAGAATGGGTAACCCCTTTGCTCCTGAGCTCATGAAATCCTCCTGCTTCAGTCTTTCAAGAAGCTGAGCCACAGACATCCATCTCGGGACTGACCTAGCTGGCAGCTTATGGTCATTTTCAAGGCAGCTTGAACTGATGGAGGGGGCAGGTCCGCTGCTCATCAGATGTGTTAGAAGCCATTTCTAGATGTGAGAAAGCTTGGGGGTTGGTGAGAGGTGGACATGGAAATTGGACACCCAACCAGCTCTGAAGTAGATAATTATCCCAAAGCTTCTAAAGGAGGGGCACAGAGAATTGCATCTAGGGTCTTTCATAAGTCAGATAAGTCCTCTGCCACTGAGACATATGGCAGAACCTTGGGAAGTCAGAAGCCTTCCCCATTGCTCCCAAGACCCAGCAAACCCAGAACCACATTTTCCTTCCCACTTCTTCCTCTTCTTGTGCTTTCTTCTTCTTCAACTCTTCCTTTTCCTTTTCCTCCTCCCACTCCTTTCCCCTCCTCCTCTTTCTACTCTTCTTTCTTCTTTTTTCCTCGTCTTTTTTCTACTATTTCCCCTCACTAATAACTTACTAAGTTAAATTATATTTTTATGAATGTTTTATACCTTTTTTTCAAGACAGGCTATCTCGGTGTAGAGCTAGCTGTCCAGAAACTTCCCTGCCTAGTCTATGCAGGCCAACAACTCAGAGATCCACTTGCTTCTGACTCCAGGGTGCTGGATTAAAGGCTCCCTTGCCACCTATCAGCCATTTTGTACTTTTTTTATGTGGGGACAGACCACAACTAAATTTTCTCTTTAATCTGGTTATTCCTCTAGAGCTCAGACAGGTGTTAACTTGTGAACTCTGGCCTTATCTCACTGAGAATCTGGGATTGCAAGCTTATATCTTCTGATCTGGCTTTATTTTATTTTTTATTGTGTCCAGGGCTTTGTACATTCAGGGCAAGCACTCTGCCACTGCTATAGCAAAACCTTACAACTTCTTTAGAGTTTAACCCATATAAATCATAAGTTAGCAATTCTACTCTAGGTTGTATACACAAAATTTGAATACACGAAATCGTGTGAGAATATCCATACAGCTGTTTAAAACCAAATCTGAGATGGGTGGCCCATTCCTAAAAACCAACCACTAAGGAAGTCAACACAGTGAGATGTTGAGTTCAGGGCAAAAAAAAAAGCTACATAGAAACCATGTCTCCAAAAAGACAAGCTAATAAACAGGGCAGCCACAGCTATAGGGAAACCATGTCTCCAAAAAGACAAGCTAATTAACAGGGCAACAGTTGTGCATAGATTAAATATATAGAGAGTGTGTAAAGTGCACACTTGGATGTCACTCCACAATAAAAGGAAAGAAAAACATTGTATGCAGTAAGACAAAATGTTCTGTTTATACAGGGTTTGAGAGAAGACCCAATAGAGCCAGATAAAATAATGTCATGTTTACTTTGAAACACGGTTAAATGTAGTGAACAGCAAAAGGACCTGAGGAAAGTCCTGTGGGAAGTAGGGGGAATAGTCTAACTCTGATCTAGTGGCAGTTGCAGACCTTGAGAGTTTTCTCAGACGTACTAAGCCAGACACCTAAAAGAGATTAACTTAATTGCATTTGAACAATCCAGAGTCTGACAGTATAGTTCATGTGTGGAACAGTTGCCTAACATACACAAGCCTAAGATAAGTCCAGAGCCCCATATAAACAATTGACATTCAAGATATTAATAATGAGATAATTGTTAGAAGTCCAAAGTTCCTTCTGACTTCCTGTTGAAACTTTAGTGTGTATATACTGAACTGATAAGCAAAGGCATGCTATCAACAAAAGCTTTGCTCAGTCCTGCAGTGAGACAACCTACATGGTCAGTCTCACTGACAGGAAATCCTTCCCAGCTGCCAGTTCAAGTCAGCAGAACTTAATGTTACCCTTGAAATGCTTTGGTTTCCACATTCTACAGGGCACAAGATGACCTTGAGATCTCTAGCTAGAGAATTCTTTCTCACCACACAGCAAATTTGGGGGTATCTTGACCCTGGATTTCTCAATCTATAGATAAGTAGATTGATTCCTGTGCTTTGTAAGTTACTGTGGCCATGGTCTTTGTTTTGTTACAGAGGTTTGGGTCTTGTTATCATCTCTGTCTTATGCAATCTTCTTATCTCAGCCTCCAAACATGGGAGGACACAGGTGCTGTGTCCAATTTAGAGTTTATGATCTTTGGGAACAGCATTCTGAACTGATGAAGGCAATAGGACTTGGGAAAAGGCTTTCTGGTGGCAAGTATAAACATTATAAAACATGAACTTGTCAAGAGATTATACAGGATTTTGATGCAGCCAATCCCTGTAGTCAACAGTCTCTGAAGCTTATGCTTCATTTGAATAGGGTCTTGGACTAGGAGAAGAGGAGAGTGATGATGGGGAGGAGATAATGGAGGGCAGGAAGGAAGAAAAGAAGGAAGAACAGGAGTCTAAACACAGGGAAGTGTTAAAAGAGATAAGTGACTTTAGGACTCACACACACTCTGTAATGAGAGCATTTATTGACTCTAATGAAAGTCTGCTCAAGAGAATAGGAGTAACACACAGAGGGTTTGAAATACATGTCTGAAAAGACAAATGGAGAGGTTAGAAATGCTTATGTGAGTGATGGAACAAATAAAAATGAATAAATGGACTTTGTAACTTTAGAATGAGCCACATCTGCTTTGAACCCCACACACCTTTCCTGACAGAGAACACTACTACTATGCATGCTTGTCCTGAGCTCCCTTTAGCTCCTGGATCTTCTGGGGCAGAGTCTTGGTCCAGAACTGCAACCTTCTGGCCTTCAGTCCTCGTCCCACAGCAGGCTGGATGTCCAGCTGTAGGTACTGCTCCTCATGGTCCAACATAGGCCAGTAGGGTAGACCCTTGCTGTTGGGGTTCCTTGAATATAACACACAGGTAAGAAAGATTAGGTCACTCTGTTACAAAGCCTGATCCCCTGATGTAGATCAAGGCAGTCAAACAAGCCAGCCAGTGTTTACGGGTCTGATGATACAGGTATCTTGATATGTGCATATAAGTGTCACTTCATTAGTTTCTGCTCCTTGTTGGGAAAGAACTACCTGACAAGTTCTATATCTGCCTCTAAGAGGAAAGATCTCAACAACAGTACCACAGCACTATAGCTCATCAGGTAGGTCACTGTGAGATGACAAAGATCTGCTAACTATAAGGTACCTGCATAAATGTGCTATTGTGTAGACAAAACATTCATGCAATGGAAGATCCATGCAGGCAAGAAGGCGACCATTCAAAAGAGAGCCTTAATAGAGACCCGCATGTGTTAGGTTGAGAGAGAGGTGTGTTCTCACCCATATCGTGCGAAATTGGCCCAGTACGTCATCATCCTCCTGTTCAGCAGCTCCTCCTCCTCAGTGAAGTTAACTGTAGTTATGAGGAAGACAATGTATATGCCACCTCACGCAAGTGTCCACTCACTCTTCAAACTCACCACCTCAGGTGATGTCTGACCCCACACTATTGGCTTTGTTGCCTCCCTTCTTTGATATATAGAGTATCCAAGATCCGTGCAAGCCTCTAACTGAATTTCTGGGCCATTGTGCTGTCAGGTTCTCTATCACTGACTAGACTGGAAGGGTTGAAGATTCTAAATCAGCTTTGATTTTGGGGCCACAACATTGGATTTGTCTTCTCTCAGAACATAAATTTTCTCAAAAAGACTGAGAGCTCAGAAGTCCCCAAATAGTCATTTGGTCATTCAGCTTGAGAAAAGTAAAGAAGACTCACGTTCCATGCCAAAGCGCCAGGATCCAAAGACAAAAGGAACTTCATCCCCATGGTCAGCCTTCACATAGTGTGGCCTGGTATTCTTGAGAAAGCTGGATTGATGTTTGAACTCATAGAAATAGACAGGAGCATGGGGACCTGCAGGTGGAGACAGAGAGTGATGCAGCTGAATGCCACCTGAAGATTTTCTGTTGCATATTTGGTTACCTGGAAATACAGAAGTTAAATAGGAGATGGAGATCCAGGTTGGAACACAGCTATGGAAAAGCCCTTAGCTAGACACTGCCCAGGCCATCTAGCAGAGTGGTTTTGCTAATTCAATTGAATGTCAGAAACCCATTTTCTCCTCTGTATCTAGAGTTTACTCTGTTGAATTAGACACAAGGAGACCTGGATACCACAGTGCTCACTGTGACCCACGTCTCTGAGATGCTCCCCTAAGCCTGGTGACAGATGTACTCACGCTGAAAATGTGCTACTTGGAGTGCAGGGATCACAAACAAGAAGTCCCCCATCATCTCTGTATACTGAATTTGGAGGGTCTGGGGGTCCTCAGTGTCTCCCATGTACTCTTCCATTAGCAAGTCACTGCATTCAGGAGGCAGCATCTACATCAAGGAAACCAGAAAGAATGAGGTTAGGTATATTCTATCTTAGGTAAGCAGCAGCCTTTGGTATTGGGAGAATGACACCTGGGATAACAACGGGTATAGGTTAAAAGTTTCATCTCTGAGGACCCCCACAGAGAATCAGAAATATGTACTGAGCTTTATTACTAGGGAATCTGTCTGAAAGGAGATAAGAAGGACCCCTATACTTGGACAGGATCAGAGGTTTCTCACCATTTGTTCTGCTGTATTCTTCAGAACAGCATTCAGGTTCTCTCTGTTTATTTCCATTATTGTCTGTGCAGATCCCTTTGCCTGGGAGGCACAAAAAGGTGTAAAGTGTTAGATCAGGGGAATTAGATTAAAGATGGATTGAGTTCCCACCACTTAGCATATGGGTCTTCGGGCTCCAAGAGGATTGGAACTGTGCCTCACCATGGGAAGGTTCCAACCATACTCATCATTGTTGACACCAATGATGCTGGGGACAGGGTGAAAATCCACGGAAACCAACAACTCTTGGGGATGCCTGGGTAGGAACACTCCATCCACCACAGCAGGAATGAGCTTGAAGTCCTGAGGAACATTAAACATCAGTGCAGAAATTGTTGAAATAGCTGATGCCATTGAGTTACCTTCACCATTTCTTTTCATTTCACACTAGTTCAGGGTGCACTGCTCACCCGAAGGATAATCCGCACTTAGGTTAGCCTAAGCTCATGTTCATTGTATATGCAAACTGAAAGAACACAAACTCATAAAGATGAGGTATGTAGTTCCGAATTCCTCATCATGTAGACCAGGTTCTCAGACACACAAAACTCTCCCACCTTGTTAATGTCCAGAATCTCTGCTTCACTCTTGCCTCTCAGGCAGCGCACCAGGGCCTCTGAGTCCATGGCCTCACATCCAGATAGTTTGGCCACCGTCTGTAAAGAGAATGAGCAGGAAGATTTCTCAGTTCCAAGTTGATCCTCTCTCCTCCAATTTCCATTCTGTCATGTATGTTGTGGGAAATGGAATAAGTATGAATTGTTCCCATTCCCCTAGTGGTCAAAGGTGACAGCCAGCAGGCAGTAAGCTTTCTACCTACAGATTTCTTTCTGTTAGAGTAGTTTTGATTTCTCCACCCATCTTTCTCTGTGTCATGTATGAGGGATGGAATAAGGGTGCCAAGATTTGTATATGAAGGTTTGAGGACAAAGTCTCAGTCTTCAATGCCTCCCTTAATTGACAGTGTCTTCTGTTTTGTTGCTGCCTACACTAGCTGAGCTTGTCTGTCTACATCCAGGAATTCTCTTGTCTCTGTCTCCACATAAGCACAGGAACATCAGAATTACAGATACATGTCACTATCTCCAGCCCTTTGTGAGTACTGGGGGTTTGAACTTATATCCTCATGAGGGTGTTCATTCAAAGCATCTTTTTTTGAAAAAAAAAAAAAAAAAAACAAAAAAACTTGATGAAACAACACCCAAGCCCATGCATACTTATTTTGCAAGGATGGAAGCTGCAAGAGCAGTTTGCTGGTCAAATAAGTCATTCACTCAATATGAAGTAGATGTGAGCAGATATTAATCCCTGAGTGTCTCAGAAATTATTGGTAACAAGTTATTTCCAATGATCCTTCTTTTCCCACACAACAGAACACCAGAGTACCAGCATATGAAGGCTGAGGCAGGAGACTTGGTCAGTGATGGTTGAGGGCACTTACAGTGGAGACCATCTCAGAGCTGTCAGAGATAAGGTCAGGTAGCACGGCAACCCCACTCTCCATGATGGCTCTGTGGAAGAGTCCTTGGGACATGGGGGACACAACATGTGAAGACACACTTGTGCCACCTGCTGACTCGCCAAAAATTGTGACCTGATCAGGGTTGCCTCCAAAGTGGGCGATGTTCTGCTGGACCCAGCGAAGGGCAGCCACTTGGTCCAGGTATCCCCAGTTGCCTCTGGCATGCTGGTCTCCAGTGCTGAGAAGTGGAAGAGACAGGGATCAAAGTGCTGTCTAGGATCTTCTCAGCTACCATTGTCCAGACCAGCCCAAAGGCTCACCTGAAGAAGCCTGGGACACCAAGACGGTACTGGATAGTGACCACCACCATATCCTGAGTAGCTGTCAATAGGGATCCATCAAACATGGAAGCCCCTCCTGTAACCAGTGCACCACCATGGATCCATACCATCACCTGGAGAAGTCAAGAGAGAGGCCAGGAAGCTCCTAGTCCATCCAAGCTCTGCAGATCTGCTTATTATATATCAACTGCTGTGCCTCTGTGCAGCTCCAGAACTACAAAAATCCTCAGGACTTCAGGGGCTTGGCCACAGCAGGGCCTTCTAGATGCCCCATCAGTATATCTCTAGTCCCCATCCCCACCATGTGTCTCTGAATTAATGGCTCTCTGTATTGAGTAATGTCACCATTACTCAGACCCTTTATAGTGGAACAAAGAGGGGTGTCTCCA
>JAEOAE010000584.1:0-82747 GCA_036365155.1 Meriones psammophilus
TGTAGTGCTTTCCTTTCCTTTTTTTCGTTCGAAACTTGTTCCTGTGTTGTACAGTGCGTTATATCACTTTTCAGTTTTCCTGTATTCCTAATTGAGTGAGTGGCACACATGTGATTTACTTTACAAAGTAGTGCTTTGCGTTTATGTTCATTCGTTGAAAACTTGTTCCTGTGAGGAACAAGTTAGGGTTAGGGTTAGGGTTAGGGATAGGGTAGGGTTAGGGTTAGGGTTTGGGTTAGGGTCAGAGTTAGGTGTTAGGGTTAGCGTTAGGGTTAGGGGTAGGGTTAGTGGCTTAGGGTTAGGGTTAGGGATTTAATACTTTTCAGTTTTCCTGTTATAATAATTGAACAGGCAACACGAATTTGAATTAGTTTACAAAGTTGTGCTTTGCTTTCCTTTTCTTTCGATGAAAACTTGTTTCTTAGCTGTACATTTCAATATATCGATCTTCATATTTCCTGTATTCCTAATTGAGCAACCGACACACATGTGATTTACTTTACAAAGTAGTGGTTTGCGTTTATGTTCATTTGTTGGAAACTTGTTCCTGTTAGGAACAAGTTAGGGTTAGGTTATGGTTAGGGATAGGTTTTGGTTAGGGTTAGGGTTAGGGTTAGGGTTAAAGTTAGGTGTTAGGGTTAGCGTTAGGGTTAGGGGTAGGTTAGGGGCTTAGGGTTACGGTGAGGGTTATATCACTTTTCAGTTTTCCTGTTATAATAATTGAAAAGGCGACATGAATGTGAATTAGTTTAGAAAGTAGTGCTTTATGTTTCTGTTCTTCTGTTGGAAACTTGTTTCTGTGCTGTACAGTGTGATATATCACTTTTCAGTTTTCCTGTTTTAATAATTGAACAGTCTACACGTATCTGAATTAGTTTTCAAAGTTGTGCTTTGCGTTTCTGTTCTTTCGATGGAAACTTGTTGTAGTGCCGTGCAGTCCGAGATAACACTTTTCAGTTTTCCTTTATTCCTAATTGAGCGAGCGACACACATGTAATTCCATTTAAAAGTAGTGCTTTGCTTTTCTGTTCTTTCTTTCGAACTTGTTCCTGTGCTGTACAGTGCGTTATATCACTTTTTAGTTTTCCTGTATTCCTAATTGAGCGAGTGGCATACATGTGATTTAGTTTATAAAGTAGTGCTTTTGCGTTTCTATTCTGTCTTGGAGACTTGTTCTGTTAGGAACAAGTTACTGTTAGGGTTAGGTTAGGTTAGGGTTATGGTTATGGTTAGGGTTAGGGTTAGGGTTATGGTTATGGTTAGGGTTAGGGGTTAGGGTTAGGGTTAGGTTTAGGGTTAGGGGCTTAGGGTTATGGTTGGGGTTATATCACTTTTCAGTTTTCCAGTTATAATAATTCAACAGGCGACACGAATGTGAATTAGTTTACAAAGTTGTGCTTTGTGTTTCTGTTCTTTCGATGGAAACTTGTTTCTGTGCCATACAGTGCAAGATAACACTTTTCAGTTCTCCTGTATTACTAATTGAGGGAGCGACACACATGTGATTCGGTTTAAAAGTAGTGCTTTGCTTTTTGTTTTTCGTTCGAAACTTGTTTCTGTGCTTTACAGTGTGTTATATCACTTTTCAGTTGTCCTGTATTCCTAATTGAGCGAGTGGCAGACATGTGATTTGGTTTACAAAGTAGTGTTTTTGCGTTTATGTTCTTTCGTTGAAAACTTGTTCCTGTTAGGAACAAGTTTGGGTTAGGATTTAGGGTTAGGGTTAGGGTTAGGGTTAGGGTTAGGGCAGGGTTAGGGTTAGGGTTAGGGTTATGATTAGGGTTAGGGGTTAGGGATAGGGTTAGGGGCTTAGGTTTAGGGTTAGGTGCGGGGCCCGCCGGGCAGATTGAACAGTTCTTGATTTGGGTGTGAGGATTAAAATTAATAGAATAATCACACAGCACACAGGAAACTTTTAAAGGTCCAGACTGACAGCTTTTTGCAAAGGTAGACTGCTGCAGCAAGCAGTGCCAACAGCCAGTCTCCAGTGCTGCCTCATCTTCTGCCTCCAGCCTTCTGACCACTTTATTTATTTTGAGGAGTTACTTTAGCCAGTAAAACATCTCAGAACAATAGGTTAATTTGCACAAGGAGCCTGAGGAAGATGTGTAACCCTCACAAGCTATCCCACCTGCTGTCACAATCAAAGGAGATGGACTTGCAAGTTCTCCTCTGCCATTAGTAAAAGGCCTCCAAAAGCCATCTCTCCTTGAGATTTAAATATCAAAGCAGGCCACTGAGTCACGGCTCCCAACATTTAGGGTTATATCACTTTTCAGTTTTCCTGTTATAATAATTCAACGGGTGACAGGAATGTGAATTAGTTTAAAAAGTTGTGCTTTGTGTTTCTGTTCTTTCAATGAAAACTTGTTTCTTTGCCATATATTTCGATATATCACTTTTCAGTTTTCCTGTATTCCTAATTGAGCGAGCTACACATGTGATTTAGTTTACAAAGTAGTGTTTTGCGTTTCTGTTCTTCTGTTGGAAACTTGATTCTGTGCTGTACAGTGTGATATATCACTTTTCAGTTTTCCTGTTATAATAATTGAACGGGCGACACATATGTGAATTAGTTTACAAAGTTGTGCTTTGCGTTTCTGTTCTTTCGATGGAAACTTGTTCCTGTCCTGTACAGTTCCATATATCACTTTTCAGTTTTCCTGTTATAATAATTGAACAGGCAACACGTATGTGAATTAGTTTACAAAGTTGTGCTTTGCGTTTCTCTTCTTTCGATTGAAACTCGTTTCTGTGCCATACAGTACGTTATATCACTTTTCAGTTTTCCTGTATTCCTAATTGAGCGAGTGGCACACATGTGATTTGGTTTACAAAGTAGTGCTTTGCATTTATGTTCTTTCGTTCGAAACTTGTTCCTGTTAGGGTTAGGGTTAGGGTTAGGGGTAGGGGTAGGGTTAGGGGTTTAGGGGTAGGATTAGGGTTATATCACTTTTCAGTTTTCCTGTTATAATAATTGAACAGGCGACACGAATATGAATTAGTTTACAAAGTAGTGCTTTGCTTTTCTATTCTTTCGATGAAAACTTGTTTCTTTGCCGTACATTTCAATTTATCGCTTTTCAGTTTTCCTGTATTCCTAGTTGAGCGAGCGACACACATGTGATTTAGTTTACAAAGTAGTGCTTTGTGTTTCTGTTCTTCTGTTGGAAATTTGTTTCTGTGCTGTACAGTTCCATATATCACTTTTCAGTTTTCCTGTTATAATAATTGAACGGGCGACACGTATGTGAATTAGTTTACAAGGTTGTGCATTTCGTTTCTGTTCTTTCAATGGAAGCAGGTTCCTGTGCTATACAGTTCAATATATCACTTTTCAGTTTTCCGTTTTAATAATGGAAGCAGGCGACACATATGTGAATTAGTTGACAAAGTTGTGCTTTGCGTTTCTGTTCTTTCGATTGAAACTTGTTTATGTGCTGTACAGTGCGTTATATCTCTTTTCAGTTTTCCTGTATTCCTAATTGAGCGAGTGGCACACATGAGATTTAGTTTACAAAGTAGTGCTTTGCGTTTCTGTTCTTTCTTTGGAAACTTGTTCCTGTTAGGAACAAGTTAGTGTTAGGATTAGGGATAGGGTTAGGTTTAGGGTTAGGGTGAGGTGAGGGTTAGGGTTAGGTAGAGAAAGGGTTAGGGTTAGGGTTAGGGTTAGGGGCTTAGGGTTAGGGTTAGGGTTATATCACTTTTCAGTTTTCATGTTATAATAATTGAACAGGCGACACGAATGTGAATTAGTTTACAAAGTTGTGCTGTGCGTTTCTGTTCTTTCGATGAAACTTTTTCCTGTTAGGAACAAGTTAGGGTTAGGGTTAGGGTTAGCGTTAGGGATAGGGTTAGGTTTAGGGGTTAGGGTTAGGGTTATTTTTAGAGTTAGGGGCTTAGGTTTAGGATTAGGGTTATATCACTTTTCACTCTTCCTGTTATAATAATTGAACAGGCGACACAAATATGAATTAGTTTAAAAAATTGTTCTTTTCGTTTCTGTTCTTTCGATGGAAGCAGGTTCCTGTGCTGTACAGTTCGATATATCACTTTTCAGTTTTCCTATTATAATAATTGAATGGGCGACACATATGTGAATTAGTTTACAAAGTTGTGCCTTGCGTTTTTGTTCTTTCGATGGAAACTTTTTTCTGTGCTGTACAGTGCGAGATAACACTTTTCAGTTTTCCTGTATTCCTAATTGAGGGAGCGACACACATGTGATTCCTATTAAGAGTAGTGCTTTGCTTTTCAGTTCTTTCTTTCTAAACTTGTTAGTGTGCTGTACAGTGCGTTATATCACTTTTCAGTTTTCCTGTATTCCTAATTGAGCGAGTGGCACACATGTGATTTACTTTACAAAGTAGTGCTTTGCGTTTCTGTTCTTTCGTTGGAAACTTGTTCCTGTTAGGAACAAGTTAGGGTTAGGGTTAGGGTTAGGGTTAGGGGTTTGGATTATGGTTAGGGTTAGAGTTATGGGCTTAGGGTGAGGATTAGGGTTATATCATTTTTCAGTTTTCCTGTTATAATAATTGAACAGGCGACACGAATATAAATAAGTTTACAAAGTTGTGCTTTGCATTTCTGTTCTTTCGATGAAAACTTGTTTCTTTGTTGTACATTTCGATTTATCACTTTTCAGTTTCCCTGTATTCCTAATTCAGTGTGCGACACACATGTGATTTAGTTTACAAAGTAGTGCTTTGCTTTTCTGTTCTTCTGTTGGAAACTTGTTTCTGTGCTGTACAGTGTGATATATCACTTTTCAGTTTTCCTGTATTCCTAATTGAGTGAGTGGCACACATGAGATTTAGTTTACAAAGTAGTGCATTGCGTTTCTGTTCTTTCGTTGAACAAGTTAGGGTTAGGGTTAGGGTTATGTTTAGGTTAGGGTTAGGGGCCTAGGGTTAGGTTAGGGTTAGGGTTAGGGTTAGGGTTAGGGGTTTGGGACAGGGTGAGGGTTATATCACTTTTCAGTTTTCCTGTTATAATAATTAAACAGGCGACACGAATGTGAATTAGTTTACAAGGTAGTGCTTTGCGTTTCTGTTCTTCTGTTGGAAACTTGTTTCTGTGCTGTACAGTGTGATATATCACTTTTCAGTTTTCCTGTATTCCTAATTGAGTGAGTGGCACACATGAGATTTAGTTTACAAAGCAGTGCTTTGCGTTTATGTTCTTTCGTTGGAAACTTGTTCCTGTTAGGAACAAGTTAGGGTTTAGTGTTAGGTTAGGTTTAGGTTAGAGTTAGGGGCTTAGGGTTTGGATTAGGTTAGGTTACGGTTAGCGGCATAGGGTTAGGGTTAGGGTTAGCGTTAGGGTTAGGGTTAGGTTTAGGGTTAGGGTTAGGGGTTAGTGTTAAGGTTAGGGTTAGGTTTATATCACTTTTCAGTTTTCCTGTTATAATAATTGAACAGGAGACACGAATGTGAATTACTTTACAAAGTTGTGCTTTGCGTTTAGGTTCTTTCGATGAAAACTTGTTTCTCTGCCCTACATTTCGATTTATTGCTTTTCAGCTTCCCTGTATTCCTAATTGAGTGAGCGACACACATGTGATTTAGTATACAAAGTAGTGCTATGCGTTTCTGTTCTTCTGTTGGAAACTTGTTTCTGTGCTGTATAGTGTGATATATCACTTTTCAGTTTTCCTGTTATAGTAATTGAACGGGCGACACGTATGTGAATTAATTTACAAAGTTGTGCTTTTCATTTCTGTTCTTTCGATGGAAGCAGGTTCCTATGCTATACAGTTCGATATATCACTTTTCAGTTTTCCTGTTATAATAATGGAATGGGCGACACATATGTGAATTAGTTTAAAGTTGTGCTTTGCGTTTCTCTTCGTTCGATGGAAACTTGTTTCTGTGCCCTACAGTGCGAGATAACTCTTTTAAGTATCTTTATTCCTAATTGAGCGGCGACACTCATGTGATTCCGTTTAAAAGTAGTGTCTTGCTTTTTCTGTTCTTTCGTTCAAACTTGTTCCTGTGCTGTACAGGGTGTTATATCTCTTTTCAGTTTTCCTGTATTCATAATTGAGCGAGTGGCACACATGTGATTTAGTTTACAAAGTAGTGCTTTGCGTTTATTTTCTTTTTTTGGAAACTTGTTCCTGTTAGGAACAAGTTAGGGTTAGGCTTAGTGTTAGTGTTAGTGTTAGGGTTAGGGGCTTAGGGTTAGGTTAGGGTTAGGGTTAGGGTTAGCGTTAGGGTTTGGTTAGGGGCTTAGGTTTAGGGTTATATCACTTTTCACTTTTCCTGTTATAATAATTGAACAGGCGACAGGAATGTGAATTAGTTTACAAAGTTGTGCTTTTGCGTTTCTCTTCTTCGATGGAAACTTGTTTCTGTGACATAAAGTGCGTGAGATAACACTTTTCACTTTTCCTGTATTCCTAATTGAGCGAGCTACACACATGTGATTTCGTTCAAAATATTGTTTTGCTCTTCTGTTCTTTTTGTTGAAACTTGTTACTGTGCTGTACAGTGTTTTATGTCACTTTTCAGTTTTCCTGTATTCCTAATTGAGCGAGTGGCACACATGTGATTTAGTTTACAAAGTAGTGCTTTGATTCTTTTCTTTTCGTTTGAAACTTGTTCATGTTTGGAACAAGTTAGGCTTAAGGTTAGGGTTAGGCTTAGGGTTAGGGTTAGGGTTAGGTGCTTAGGGTTAGTGTTAGTTTTAGGTTTAGGGTTAGGGTTAGGATTAATGTTAGGGCCTTGGGGTTAGGGTGAGGTTTAGGGGCTTAGGGTTAGGGTTAGGGGTAAGGTTAGGTTTAGGGGCTTAGGTTGAGGATTAGGGTTATATCACGTTTCAGTTTTCCTGTTATAATAATTGAATAGGCGACACAAATGTGAATTAGTTTACAAAGTTGTGCTTTGCGTTTCTGTTCTTTCGATGAAAACTTGTTTCTTAGCCGTACATTTCGATTTATCACTTTTCAAATTCCCTGTATTCCTAATTGAGTGAGCGACACACATGTGATTTAGTTTACAAATAGAGCTTTGCGTTTCTGTTCTACTTTTGGAAACTTGTTTCTGTGCTGTAAAGTGCGATCTAACACTTTTCAGTTTTCCTGTATGCCTAATTGAGCAAGCGACACACATGTGATTCCATTTAAATGTAGTGCTTTGATTTTCTGTTCTTTCTTTCGATACTTGTTCCTGTGTTTTACAGTGCGTTATATCACTTTTAAGTTTTCCTGTATTCCTAATTGAGCGAGTGGCACACATGTGATTTAGTTTACAAAGTAGTGCTTTGCGTTTATGTTCTTTCGTTGGAAACTTATTCCTGTTAGGAACAAGTTAGGGTTAGGGTTAGGGGCTTAGTGTTAGGTTTAGGGGTAGGTTTAGTGTTAGGGGCTTACGGTGAGGGTGAGGGTTAGGGTTAGGGTTAGGGGCTTAGGGTTAGGGTGAGGGTTATATCACTTTTCAGTTTTCATGGTATAATAATTGAACAGGCGACATGAATTTGAATTAGTTTACAAAGTTGTGCTGTGTGTTTCTATTTTTTCTTTTGGAAACTTGTTTCTGTGCTGTATAGTGTGATATATCACTTTTCAGTTTTCCTGTTATAATAATTGAACAGGCGACATGAATGTGAGTTAGTTTACAAAGTTGTGCTGTGTGTTTCTGTTTTTCTTTTGGAAACTTGTTTCTGTGCTATACAGTTCGATATATCACCTTTCAGTTTTCCTGTTATAATAATTGAACGGGGACACATATGTGAATTAGTTTACAAAGTTGCGCTTTTTTGCGTTTCTCTTCTTCGATGGAAACTTGTTTCTGTGCCATGAAGTGCGAGATAACACTTTTCAGTTTTCCTGCATTCCTAATAGTGGCGACACACATGTGATTTCGTTTACAAGTAGTGCTTTGCTTTTCTGTTCTTTCATTCAAAACTTGTTCCTGTGCTGTACAGTGCCTTATATCTCTTTTCCGTTTTCCTGTATTCCTAAATTAGCGAGTGGTAGACATGTGATTTAGTTTACAAAGTAGTTTTTTTGTTTCTGTTCTTTTCGTTGTAAACTTGTTCCTGTTAGGAACAAGTTAGGGTTAGGTTTAGGGTTAGTTTTAGGGTTAGGGTTAGGGTTAGGGTTAGAGTTAGGGTAGTGTTAGGGTTAGGGTTATGTTTTAGGTTAGGTTTAGGGTTAGGGTTAGGTGTTAGGGTTATGGTTAGGGTTAGATTTAGGGGCTTAGGGTTAGGATTAGGGTTTTATCACTTTTCAGTTTTCCGGTTTAATAGTTGAACAGGAGACACGAATGTGAATTAGTTCTCAAAGTTGTGCTTTGCGTTTCTGTTCTTCTGTTGGAAAATTGTTTCTGTGCTGTACAGTGTGATATATCACTTTTCAGTTTTCCTGTTATAATAATTGAATGGGCGACACGTATGTGAAGTAGTTTACAAAGTTTTGCTTTGGGTTGCTGTTCTTTCGATGGAAACTTGTTTCTGTGCCTTACAGTGCGAGATAACACTTTTCAGTTTTCCTGTATTCCTAATTGAGCGAGCGACACACATCTGATTCCTTTCAAAAGTAGTGCTTTAATTTTTTGTTCTTTTGATTGAAACTTGTTCTTCTGCTGTACAGTGCGTTGTATCACATTTAAGTTTTCCTGTATTCAAAATTAAGCGAATGGCACACATGTGATTTAGTTTACAAAGTAGTGCTTTGCGTTTCTGTTCTTTCGTAGGAAACTTGTTCCTGTTTGGAACAAGTAAGGGTTATCTTTAGGGTAAGGCTTAGGGTTAGGGTTAGGGTTAGGGGCTTAGGGTTAGGGTTAGGGTTAGGGTTACGGTGGCGGTTATATCACTTTTCAGTTTTCCTGTTATAATAATTGAACAGGCGACACGAATGTGACTTAGTTTACAATGTTGTGCTTTGCGTTTCTTTTCTTTCGATGAAAACGTGTTTCTTTGCCATACATTTCGATTTATCGCTTTGAGTTTCCCTGTATTCCTAATTGAGTGAGCGGCGACACACATGTGATTTAGTTTACAAAGTAGTGCTTTGTGTTTTTGTTCTTCTGTTGGAACGTTCTTTCTGTGCTATACAGTGTGATAAATCACTTTTCAGTTTTTCTGTTATAATAATTGAACAGGGAACACGTATGTCAATTAGTTCACAAAGTTGTGCTTTTCTTTGCTGTTCTTTCGATGGAAGCAGGTTCCTGTGCTGTACAGTTCGATATATCACTTTTCAGTTTTCCTGTTACAATAATTGAACAGGTGACACGTATGTGAATAAATTTACAAAGTTGTGCTTTGCGTTTCTGTTCATTGGATGGAAACTTGTTTCTGTGCCATACAGTGCAAGATAACACTTTTCATTTTTCCTGTATTCCTAATTGAATGAGCGACAGACATGTGATTCTGTTTAAAATTAGTGCTTTGCTTTTCTGTTCTTTTGTTCGAAACTTGTTCCTGTGATGTACACTGTGTTATATCACTTTTCAGTTTTCATGTATTCCTAATTGAGCGATTGGCACACATGTGATTTAGTTTACAATGTAGTGCTTTGCGTTTATGTTCTTTTGTTGGAAACTTTTCCTGCTTTGAACAATTTAGGGTTAGGGTTCGGCTTAGGGTTAGGGTTAGGGTTACGGTTAGGGGCTTAGGGTTAGGGATAGGGTTAGGGGTAGGGTTAGGGTTATTGGCTTAGGGTTAGTGTGAGGGTTATATCACTTTTCAGTTTTCATGTTATAATTATTGAACAGGTGACACATATGTGAATTAGTTTAAAAAGTTGTGCTTTGCGTTTCACTTCTTTTGATGGAAACTTGTTTCTGTGCCTTACAATGTGAGATAACACTTTTCAATTTTCCTGTATTCCTAATTGAGCGAGCGATACACGTCATTCCATTTAAAAGTAGTGCTTTGCTTTTCTGTTCTTTTGTTTGAAAGTTTTTCCTGTGATGTACAGTACGTTATATCACTTTTCAGTTTTCCTGTATTCCTAATTGAGCGAGTAGCACACATGTGATTTAATTTACAAAGTAGTGCTTTGCGTTTAAGTTCTTTCGTTGGAAACTTGTTCCTGCTTGTTCCTGTTAGGAACAAGTTAGGTTTAGGCTTAGGGTTAGGGTTAGGGGTAGGGTTAGGTGCTTAGGGTTAGGGTTAGGGTTAGGGGTAAGGTTATTGGCTTAGGGTTAGTGTGAGGGTTATATCACTTTTCAGTTTTCCTGTTATAATAATTGAACAGGCGACACGAATGTGAATTAGTTTACACGGTAGTGCTTTGCGTTTCTGTTCTTCTTTTGGAAACTTGTTTCTGTGCTGTACAGTGTGATATATCACTTTTCAGTTTTCCTGATATAATAATTGAATGGGCGATATGTATGTGAATTAGTTTACAAAATTGTGCTTTTCGTTTCTGTTCTTTCGATGGAAGCAGGTTCCTGTGCTGTACAGTTCAATATATCACTTTTCAGTTTTCCTGTTATAATAAGTGAACGGGTGACACGTATGTGAAGTAGTTTACAAATTGTGCTTCGCATTTCTCTTCTTTGGATGGAAACTTTTTTCTGTGCCATAAAGTCCGAGATAACACTTTTCAGTTTTCCTGTATTCCTAATTGAGCGAGCGACACACATGTGATTCCGTATAAAAGTAGTGCTTTTCTTTTCTTTTTTTTCGTTCGAAACATGTTCCTGTGCTGTACAGTGCGTCATATCTCTTTTCAGTTTTCCTGTATTCCTAATTGAGCGAGTGGCACACATGTGATTTAGTTTACAAAGTAGTGCTTTGCGTTTAAGTTCTTTCGTTGGAAACTTGTTCCGGTTAGGAACAAGTTAGGGTTAGGTTTAGGTTTAGGGTTAGGGTTAGGGTTAGGGTTAGGGTTAGTGTAAGTGTCAGAGTTAGGGCTTAGGGTTACGATTAGGTTATATCACTTTTGAGTTTTCCTGTTATAATAATTGAACACTTGACACAAATGTCAATCATTTTACAAAGTTGTGCTTTTGCGTTTCTTTCTTCGATGAAAACTTGTTTCTTTGCCATACATTTCGATATATCGCTTTTCAGTTTTTCCTGTATTCCTAATTGAGAGAGTGACAAACATGTGATTTAGTTTACAAACTAGTGCTTTATGTTTCTGTTCTTTCGATGGAAACTTGTTCCTGTGCTGTACAGTTCGATATATCACTTTTCAGTTTTCCTGTTATAATAACTGAACAGGTGACACATATGTGAATTAGTTTACAAAGTTGTGCTTTGCGTTTCTGTTCTTTCGATGGAAACGAGTTCCTGTGCTCTACAATTCTATATATCACTTTTCAGGTTTCCTGTTATAATAATTGAACAGGCGACACATATGTGAAGTAGTTTACAAAGTTGTGCTTTGTGTTTCTTTTCATTGGATGGAAACTTGTTTCTGTGCCATATAGTGCCAGATAACACTTTTCAGTTTTCCTGTATACCTAATTGAGCGAGCGACTCACATGTGATTTAGTTTACAAAGTAGTGCTTTTCGTTTCTGTTCTTCTGTTGGAAACTTGTTTCTGTGCTGTATAGTGTGATATATCACTTTTCAGTTTTCCTGTTATAATAATTGAACGGGCGACACATATGTGAATTAGTTAAAAAGTTGTGCTTTGAGTTTTTGTTCTTTCGATGGAAACTTGTTTCTGTGCCATACAGTGCAAGATAACACTTTTCAGTTTTCCTGTATTCCTAATTGAGCGAGCCACACACATGTGATTCCGTTTAAATTAGTGCTTTGCTGTTCTGTTTTTTCTTTCGAAATTTGTTCCTGTGCTGTACAGTGCGTTATATCTCTTTTCAGTTTTCCTGTATTCCTAATCGAGAGAGTAGCCCACATGTGACTTAGTTTACAAAGAAGTGCTTTGTGTTTATACTCTTTCGTTGGAAACTTGTTCCTGTTAGGAACAAGTTAGGGTTAGGGTTAGGGTTAGGGTTAGGGTTAGGGTTAGGGGTTAGGGATAGTGGTGAGGATTACGGTTAGGGTTAGAGTTAGGGGCTTAGGGAAAGGATTAGGGTTATATCACTTTTCAGTTTTCCTGTTATAATAATTGAACAGGCGACATGAACCTGAAATAGATTACAGAGTTCTGTTCTGCTTTGCGTTTCTGTTCTTTCCATGAAAATTGTTTCTTTGCTGTACATTTCAATATATCGCTTTTCAGTTTCCTGTATTCCCAATTGAGCTAGCGACACACATGTGATTTAGTTTACAAAGTAGTGCTTTGTGTTTCTGTTCTTCTGTTTGAAACTTGTTTCTGTGCTGTACACTTTGATATATCACTTTTCAGTTTTCCTGTAATAATAATTGAACGGGCGACACATATGTGAATTAGTTAAAAAAGTTGTGCTTTGCGTTTCTCTTCTTTCGATGGAAACTTATTTCTGTACCTTACAGTGTGAGATAACACTTTTCAATTTTCCTGTATTCTTAATTGAGCAATCGACACACATGTCATTCCGTTTAAAAGTGGTGCTTTGCTTTTCTGTTCTTTTGTTCGAAACTTGTTCCTGTGATGTACAGTGCGTTATATCACTTTTCAGTTTTCCTGTATTCCTAATTGAGCGAGTGGCACACATGTGATTTAGTTTACAATGTTGTGCTTTGCGTTTATGTTCTTTTGTTGGAAACTTGTTCCTGTTAGGAACAATTTAGGGTTACGTTTAGGCTTAGGGTTAGGGTTAGGGTTAGGGTTAGTGGCTTAGGGTTAGGGATAGGGTTAGGGTTAGTGTTAGGGTTATTGGCTTAGGGTTATGGTGAGGGTTATATCACTTTTCAGTTCTCCTGTTATAATTATTGAACAGGCGACACAAATGTGAATTAGTTTACAAGGAAGTGCTTTGCGTTTCTGTAATTCTGTAGGAAACTTGTTTCTGTGCTGTACCGTGTGTTATCACTTTTCAGTTTTCCTTTTATAATAATTGAACAGGCGACACGTATGGGAATTAGATTACAAAGTTGTGTTTTTCGTTTCTGTTCTTTCGATGGAAGCAAGTTCATGTGCTTTCCAGTTCGATATATCATTTTTCAGTTTTCCTGTTATAATAATTGAACGGGCGACACGTATGTGAATTAGTTTACAAAGTTGTGCTTTCCGTTTCTGTTCTTTCGATGGAAACTTGTTTCTGTGCCGTACAGTGCGAGATAACAGTTTTCACTTTTCCTGTATTCCTAATTGAGCGAGCGTCACATATGTGATTCCGTTTGAAAGTAGTGCTTTGCTCTTCTGTTCTTTCGTTCAAAACTTGTTCCTTTGATGTACATTGCGTTAGGGGCTTAGGGTTAGGGTTAGGTGCTTAGGGTTAGGATTAGGTTTATATCACTTTTCAATTTTCCTGTTATAATAATTTAACAGGCGACACGAATGTGAATTAGTTTACAAAGTTGTGCTTTGTGTTTCTGTATTCCCAAAAGAGCGAGGGACACACATTTGATTCTGTTTAAAAGTATTGCTTTGCTTTCCTGTTCTTTCACTCAAAACTTGTTCCTGTGCTGTACATTGTGTTATATCTCTTTTCAGTTTTCCTGTATTCCTAATTGAGAGAGTGGCACACATATCATTTAGTTTACCAAGTTATGCTTTGCGTTTATGTTCTTTCATTGGAAACTTGTTCCTCTTAAGTTACAGTTAGGGTTAGGGTTAGGGTTAGAGTTAGGGTTAGGGTTAGGGTTAGGGTAGTGGTAGGGTTAGGGTTAGGGGCTTAGGTTTAGGATTAGGGTTATATCACTTTTCAGTTTTCCTGTTAAAATAATTGAACAGGCAAAACGAATGTGAATTAGTTTACAAAGTTGTGCTTTGCTTTTCTGTTCTTTTGATGAAAACTTGTTTCTTTGCCGTACATTTTGATTTTTCGCTTTTCAAGTTTCCCTGTATTCCTAATTGAGTGAGCGACACACATGTGATTTACTTTACAAAGTAGTGTTTTGCGTTTCTGATCTTTTGTTGGAAACTTGTTCCTGTGCTGTACAGTTCGATATATCACTTATCAGTTTTCCTGTTATGATAATTGAATGGGTGACATATATGTGAATTAGTTTACAAAGTTGTGCTTTGCGTTTCTGTTCTTTTGATGAAAACTTGTTTCTTTGCCATAATTTCCATATATCGCTTTTCTGTTTCTGTATTCCTAATTGAGTGAGCGACACACATGTGATTTAGTTTAGAAAGTATTGCTTTGTATTTCTGTTTTTCTGTTGGAAACTTTTTTCTGTGCTGTACAGTGTGATATATCACTTTTCAGTTTTCCTGTTATAATAATTGAACGGGGGACACATATGTGAATTAGTTAACAAAGTCGTGCTTTGCGTTTCTGTTCTTTTGATGAAAACTTGTTTCTTTGCTGTACATTTCGATATATCGCTTTTTAGTTTTCCTGTATTCCTATTTGAGCAAGCGACACACATGTGATTTGGTTCACAAAATAGTGCTTTGGGTTTCTGTTCTTTCGATGGAAATTTGTTCTTGTGCTGTACAGTGCGTTATATCACTTTTCAGTTTTCCTGTATTCCTAATTGAGCAAGTGGCACACATGTGATTTGGTTTACAAAGTACTGCTTTGCGTTTATATTCTTTCATTGGAAAAATTTTCCTGTTAGGAACAAGTTAGGGTTAGGGTTAGGGTTATGGTTAGGGTTAGGGTTAGCTTTAGGGTTGGTTGTAGGGTTAGGGTTAGGGTTAGGGGCTTAGGGTTAGCGTTAGGATTATATCACTTTTCAGTTTTCCTGTTATATTAATTGAACAGGCAATACGAATGTGAAGTAGTTTACAAAGTTGTGCTTTGCGTTTCTTTTCTTTCAATGAAAACTTGTTTATTTGCCATACATTTTGATATATCGCTTTTCAGTTTTCCTGTATACCTAATTGAGCTAGAGACACACATGTGATTTAGGTTACAAAGTACTGCTTTGTGTTTCTGTTCTTTCGATGGAAACTTGTTTCTGTGCCTTAAAGTGCGAGATAACACTTTTCAGTTTTCCTGTATTCCTAATTGAGCAAGCTACACACATGTGATTCCATTTAAAAGTAGTGCTTTCCTTTTCTGTTCTTTCGTTCGAAACTTGTTCCTGTGCTGTACAGTGCGTTATATCTCTTTTCAGTTTTCCTGTATTCCTAATTGAGACAGTGGCCCACACGTGACTTAGTTTACAAAGAAGTGCTTTGCGTTTTTACTCTTTCTTTGGAAACTTGTTCTTGTTAGGAACAAGTTAGGGTTAGGGTTAGGGTTAGGGTTAGGGGTTAGGGTTAGGCTTAGTTTTAGATTTAGGGGCTTAGGGTGAGGATAAGGGTTATATCACTTTTCAGTTTTCTTGTTATAATAATTGAACAGGTGACACGAATGTGAATTAGTTTACAAAGTAGTGCTTTGTGTTTCTGTTCTTCTGTTGGAAACTTGTTTCTGTGCTGTACAGTGTGATATATCACTGTTCAGTTTTCCTGTTATAATAATTGAACGGACGACACGTATGTGAATTAGTTTACAAAGTTGTGCTTTTCGTTTCTCTTCTTTCGAAGGAAGCAGGTTCCTGTATTGTACAGTTCGATATATCACTTTTCAGTTTTCCTGTTATAGTAATGGAACGGGCGACACATATGTGAATTAGTTTACAAAGTTGTGCTTTGCGTTTCTGTTCTTTCGATGGAAACTTGTTTCTGTGCCTTAAAGTGCGAGATAACACTTTTCAGTTTTCCTGTATTCCTAATTGAGCAAGCGACACACATGTGATTCCATTTTAAAGTAGTGCTTTCCTTTTCTGTTCTTTCGTTCGAAACTTGTTCCTGTGCTGTACAGTGCGTTATATCTCTTTTCAGTTTTCCTGTATTCCTAATTGAGACAGTGGCCCACATGTGACTTAGTTTACAAAGAAGTGCTTTGCGTTTTTACTCTTTCGTTGGAAACTTGTTCCTGTTAGTAACAAGTTAGGGTTAGGGTTAGGGTTATGGTTAGGGTTAGGGTTAGAGTTAGGGTTAGGGGTTAGGGTTAGGCTTAGGTTTAGAGTTAGGGGTTGAAACTTGTTCCTGTGGTGTACAGTGCGTTAGATCACTTTTTTTGTATTTTTAAAATTTTCTTTTTATTTATTTATTTTTTTATTTTAGGTTTAATACCTATTGTTTCTTTTTTTTTTTCAATGCAGTTTATTCAGGAACCTTGAACAATCATCTGACCCTGGGGAAAGAGCCAACAGCTTAAATAGCCTCTGGGTAGCCAGCCCAGGCATGCCACGTGGGCAATGCAGATAGATTCACATACATGGAAGCAAGCCAGATCCTCAGCCTTAGCCAAATGTGGAATTGTTTGTGACAGAGCGCACTCACCATCGGGAAGGTGGAAGGCGGAAACCAGCTCCAACTTTAAGGCATAGCATTCCGCAGCTCTCTACAATTCCCCCTTTTTGTTTTCGACGCATCAGGCAAGAGTAGAGGTCTGATCTCTGATGTTAGAAATAAATTGGGACTTTGTACCGATGTTCATTTAGGTGTCATCCACCCAAAGAGCATCAGACCCGTCCGATAACTTTTTCTCAGAGGCGGGGCCTGGGGCATCAACACACATGCAATCAGACATGCTCTTCTGTGGGTCCAAAGCGGCTGACCCTGAGTGCAGTGCTTCGCCTCGCATCCTGAGCATAACATTTTAGCTTTTTATGGTATCCAACCATGCTTGGGGAGAATGTCCTGCTTCAATGGCTGTAAAGGCCTGAATGATCATGGCTGCATCACACTGTTGTGAGACTCTAATCTTGCATATATACTACAGGCAAACCAAGGAGACCAACACCAGAAGGCCTGCTAACGCTCCCATGACCGCCCATTCCTTCAGATGATTCATGGCTGCAGCAATCCATGATGATAATCCTGTGGCTAGTCCTGTGTCCACTCTGATAGAATTTACTGTGACAATGGCCACTCTCAGCTGCTCCATCGTAATATCAAATTCTCCAGTCCACTTACCTAAAATATAGCTCAACAATTGTTTAGACAGATTTGCAGCACAGGAAAAATTCTCATGTTATATGCTAGTGACTCCAAGTCCAGCATATTTTCATTGACACCCAAGTTGAGTGTTTTGCCATAGGGTATCAATTTGCTCCTGCATGAGGTCAATCCTCTGATTGAACACCATAAAGCTTCCTTTTAGATATATCACTTTTAAGTTTTCCTGTATTCCTAATTGAGAGAGTGGCACACATATGATTTCGTTTACAAAGTAGTGCTTTGTGTTTATGTTCTTTCGTTGGAAACTTGTTAGGGTTAGGGTTAGGGTTAGGGTTAGGGTTAGAGTTAGAGTTAGGGGCTTAGGGTTAGGGTTAGGGATAGCGTTAGGGTTAGGTGCTTAGGGTTGAGGTTAGGGCTATTGTTAGGGGTTAGGGTTAGGGTTAGGGTTAGGGTTAGGGTTAGGGGGTAGGAGTTAGGGTTAGGGTTAGGGTTATATCACTTTTCAGTTTTCCTGTTATAATAATTGAACAGGCGACACGAATGTGAATTAGTTGACAAAATTGTGCTGTGCGTTTCTGTTCTTTTCGATGAAAAATTGTTTCTTTGCCTTACATTTCGATTTATCGCTTTTGAGTTTCCCTGTATTCCTAATTGAGTGAGCGACACACATGTGATTTAGTTTACAAAGTAGTGCTTTGCGTTTCTGTTCTTTCTTTGGAAACTTGTTCCTTTTAGGAACAAGTTAGGGTTAGGGTTAGGGTTAGGGTTAGAGTTAGGGACTTAGGGTTAGGTTTAGGGTTATATCACTTTTCAATTTTCCTGTTATAATAATGGAACGGGCAACACATATGTGAATTAGTTTACAAAGGTGTGCTTTGCGTTTCTGTTCTTTCGATGGAAACTTGTTTCTGTGCCTTAAAGTGCGAGATAACACTTTTCAGTTTTCCTGTATTCCTAATTGAACAAGCGACACACATGTGATTCCGTTTAAAAGTAGTGCTTTCCTTTTCTGTTCTTTTGTTCGAAACTTGTTCCTGTGCTGTACAGTGCGATATATCTGTTTTCAGTTTTCCTCTATTCCTAATTGAGACAGTGGCCCACATGTGACTTAGTTTACAAAGAAGTGCTTTGCGTTTATACTCTTTCGTTGGAAACTTGTTTCTTTTAGGAACAAGTTAGGGTTAGGGTTAGGGTTAGGGTTAGTGTTAGGGTTAGGGTTAGGGTTAGGTTTTGAGTTAGGGGCTTAGGGTGAGGATTAGGGTTATATCACTTTTCAGTTTTCCTGTTATAATAATTGAACAGGCGACACGAATATGAATTAATTTACAAAGTAGTGCTTTGCGTTTCTGTTCTTTTGTTGGAAACTTGTTTCTGTGCTGTAGAGTGTGATATATCACATTTCAGTTTTCCTGTTATAATAATTGAACGGATGACACGTATGTGAATTAGTTTACAAAGTTGTGCTTTGCGTTTCTGTTCTTTCGATGGAATCTCGTTTCTGTGCCGTACAGTGCGAGATAACACTTTTCAGTTTTCCTGTATTCCTAATTGAGCGAGTGACACACATGTGATTACGTTTAAAAGTAGTGCTTTGCTTTTCTGTTCTTTCGTTCGAAACTTGTTCCTGTGCTGTACAGTGTGTTATATCACTTTTTTTTTGTATTTTTAAAATTTTCTTTTTATTTTTTTTAGGTTTAATACCTATTGTTTCTTTTTTTTTTTCAATGCAGTTCATTCAGGTACCTTGAACAATCATCTGACCCTGGGGAAAGCCAGCCAACAGCTTAAATAGCCTCTGGGTAGCCAGCCCAGGCATGCCACGTGGGCAATGCAGATAGATCCACATACATGGAAGCAAGCCAGATCCTCAGCCTTAGCCAAATGTGGAATTGTTCGTGACAGAGAGCACTCACCATCAGGAAGGTGGAAGGCGGAAACCAGCTCCATCTTTAAGGCATAGGATTCCGCAGCTCTCTACAGTTCCCCCTTTTTGTTTTCGACGCATCAGGCAAGAGTAGAGGTCTGATCTCTGATGTTAGAAATAAATTGGGACTTTGTACCGATGTTCATTTAGGTGTCATCCACCCAAAGAGCATCAGACCCGTCCGATAACTTTTTCTCAGAGGCGGGACCTGGGGCATCAACCCGCATGCAATCAGACATGCTCTTCTGTGGGTCCAAAGCGGCTGACCCTGAGTGCAGTGCTTCGCCTCGCATCCTGAGCATAACATTTTAGCTTTTTATGGTATCCAACCATGCTTGGGGAGAATGTCCTGCTTCAATGGCTGTAAAGGCCTGAATGATCATGGCTGCATCACACTGTTGTGAGACTCTAATCTTGCATATATACTACAGGCAAACCAAGGAGACCAACACCAGAAGGCCTGCTAACGCTCCCATGACCGCCCATTCCTTCAGATGATTCATGGCTGCAGCAATCCATGATGATAATCCTGTGGCTTGTCCTGTGTCCACTCTGGTAGAATTTACTGTGACAATGGCCACTCTCAGCTGCTCCATCGTAGCATCGAATTCTCCAGTCCACTTACCTAAAATATAGCTCGACAATTGTTTAGACAGATTTGCAGCACAGGAAAAATTCTCATGTTATATGCTAGTGACTCCAAGTCCAGCATATTTTCATTGACACCCGAGTTGAGTGTTTTGCCATAGGGTATCAATTTGCTCCTGCATGAGGTCAATCCTCTGATTGAACACCATCAAGCTTCCTTTTAGATATATCACTTTTAAGTTTTCCTGTATTCCTAATTGAGAGAGTGGCACACATGTGATTTAGTTTACAAAGTAGTGCTTTGTGTTTATGTTCTTTCGTTGGAAACTTGTTAGGGTTAGGGTTAGGGTTAGGGTTAGAGTTAGAGTTAGGGGCTTAGGGTTAGGGTAAGGGTTAAGGTTAGGGTTAGGGGCTTAGGGTTAAGGTTAGGGCTATTGTTAGGGTTAGGGTTAGGGTTAGGGTTAGGGTTAGGGTTAGGGGGTTAGTGTTAGTGTTAGTGTTAGGGTTAGGGTTATATCACTTTTCAGTTTTCCTGTTATAATAATTGAACAGGCGACACGAATGTGAATTAGTTGACAAAATTGTGCTGTGCGTTTCTGTTCTTTCGATGAAAAATTGTTTCTTTGCCTTACATTTCGATTCATCGCTTTTGAGTTTCCTGTATTCCTAATTGAGTGAGCGACACACATGTGATTTAGTTTACAAAGTAGTGCTTTGCGTTTCTGTTCTTTCTTTGGAAACTTGTTCCTTTTAGGAACAAGTTAGGGTTAGGTTAGGGTTAGGGTTAGAGTTAGAGTTAGGGACTTAGTGTTAGGTTTAGGTTATATCACTTTTCAGTTTTCCTGTTATAATAATGGAACGGGCAACACATATGTGAATTAGTTTACAAAGTTGTGCTTTGCGTTTCTGTTCTTTCGATGGAAACTTGTTTCTGTGCCTTAAAGTGCGAGATAACACTTTTCAGTTTTCCTGTATTCCTAATAGAACAAGCGACACACATGTGATTCCGTTTAAAAGTAGTGCTTTCTTTTTCTGTTCTTTCGTTCGAAACTTGTTCCTGTGCTGTACAGTGCGTTATATCTGTTTTCAGTTTTCCTCTATTCCTAATTGAGACAGTGGCCCACATGTGACTTAGTTTACAAAGAAGTGCTTTGCGTTTATACTCTTTCGTTGGAAACTTGTTCCTCTTAGGAACAAGTTAGGGTTAGGGTTAGGGTTAGGTTAGGGTTAGGGTTAGGGGGTTAGGGTTAGGCTCAGGTTTTGAGTTAGGGGCTTAGGGTGAGGATTAGGGTTATATCACTTTTCAGTTTTCCTGTTATAATAATTGAACAGGCGACACGAATGTGAATTAATTTACAAAGTAGTGCTTTGCGTTTCTGTTCTTCTGTTGGAAACTTGTTTCTATGCTGTAGAGTGTGATATATCACATTTCAGTTTTCCTGTTATAATAATTGAACGGATGACACGTATGTGAATTAGTTTACAAAGTTGTGCTTTGCGTTTCTGTTCTTTCGATGGAAACTTGTTTCTATGCTTTAAAGTGCGAGATAACACTTTTCAGTTTTCCTGTATTCCTAATTGAGCAAGTGACACACATGTGATTCCGTTTAAAAGTAGTGCTTTCCTTTTCTGTTCCTTTGTTCGAAACTTGTTCCTGTGCTGTACAGTGTGTTATATCTCTTTTCAGTTTTCCTGTATTCCTAATTGAGAGAGTGCCCCTCATGTGACTTAGTTTACAAAGAAGTTCTTTGCGTTTATACTCTTTCTTTGGAAACTTGTTCCTATTAGGAAACAAGTTAGGGTTAGGGTTAGGGTTAGGGTTAGGGTTAGGGTTAGGGTTAGGGTTAGGGGTTAGGGTTAGGCTTAGGTTTTAGAGTTAGGGGCTTAGGGTGAGGATTAGGGTTATATCACTTTTCAGTTTTCCTGTTATAATAATTGAACAGGCGACACGAATGTGAATTAGTTTACAAAGTAGTGCTTTGCGTTTCTGTTCTTCTGTTGGAAACTTGTTTCTATGCTGTAGAGTGTGATATATCACATTTCAGTTTTCCTGTTATAATAATTGAACCCATGACACGTATGTGAATTAGTTTACAAAGTTGTGCTTTGCGTTTCTGTTCTTTCGATGGAAACTTGTTTCTATGCTTTAAAGTGCGAGATAACACTTTTCAGTTTTCCCTGTATTCCTAATTGAGCAAGCGACACACATGTGATTCCGTTTAAAAGTAGTGCTTTCCTGTTCTGTTCTTTCGTTTGAAACTTGTTCCTGTGCTGTACAGTGTGTTATATCTCTTTTCAGTTTTCCTGTATTCCTAATTGAGAGAGTGCCCCTCATGTGACTTAGTTTACAAAGAAGTTCTTTGCGTTTATACTCTTTGGTTGGAAACTTGTTCCTATTAGGAATAAGTTAGGGGTTAGGGTTAGGGTTAGGGATAGGGTTAGGGTTAGAGTTAGGGTTAGGGGTTAGGGTTAGGCTTAGGTTTAGAGTTAGGGGCTTAGGGTGAGGAGTAGGGTTATATCAGTTTTCAGTTTTCCTGCTATAATAATTGAACAGGCGACACGAATGTGAATTAGTTTACAAAGTAGTGCTTTGCGTTTCTGTTCTTCTGTTGGAAACTTGTTTCTGTGCTGTAGAGTGTGATATATCACTTTTCAGTTTTCCAGTTATAATAATTGAACGGACCACACGTATGTGAATTACTTTACAAAGTTGTGCTTTTCGTTTCTGTTCTTTCGATGGAAGCAGGTTCCTGTGTTGTATAGTTCGATATATCACTTTTCAGTTTTCCTGTTATAATAATTGAACGGGCCACACTTATGTGAATTAATTTACAAAGTTGTGCTTTGCGTTTCTGTTCTTTCAATGGAAACTCGTTTCTGTGCCGTACAGTGCGAGATAACACTTTTCAGTTTTCCTGTATTCCTAATTGAGCGAGTGAAAACATGTGATTCCGTTTAAAAGTAGTGCTTTGCTTTTCTGTTCTTTCGTTCGAAACTTGTTCTTGTGCTGTACAGTGCGTTATATCACTTTTTTTTGTATTTTTAAAATTTTCTTTTTATTTATTTATTTATTTATTTTTATGTTTAATACCTATTGTTTCTTTTTTTTTTTTCAATGCAGTTCATTCAGGAACCTTGAACAATCATCTGACCCTTGGGAAAGCCAGCCAACAGCTAAAATAGCCTCTGGGTAGCCAGCCCAGGCATGCCACGTGGGCAATGCAGATAGATCCACATACATGGAAGCAAGCCAGATCCTCAGCCTTAGCCAAATGTGGAATTGTTCGTGACAGAGAGCACTCACCATCGGGAAGGTGGAAGGCGGAAACCAGCTCCATCTGCAAGGCATAGCATTCCTCAGCTCTCTACAGTTCCCCCTTTTTGTTTTCAACGCATCAGGCAGAGTAGAGGTCTGATCTCTGATGTTAGAAATAAATTGGGACTTTGTACCGATGTTCATTTAGGTGTCTTCCACCCAAAGAGCATCAGACCCGTCTGATAACTTTGTCTCAGAGGCGGGACCTGGGGCATCAACCGCATGCAATCAGACATGCTCTTCTGTGGGTCCAAAGCGGCTGACCCTGAGTGCAGTGCTTCGCCTGCGCATCCTGAGCATAACATTTTAGCTTTTTTATGGTATCCAAACATGCTTGGGGAGAATGTCCTGCTTCAATGGCTGTAAAGGCCTGAATGATCATGGCTGCATCACACTGTTGTGAGACTCTAATCTTGCATATATACTACAGGCAAACCAAGGAGACCAACACCAGAAGGCCTGCTAACGCTCCCATGCCCGCCCATTCCTTCAGATGATTCATGGCTGCAGCAATCCATGATGATAATCCTGTGGCTAGTCCTGTGTCCACTCTGGTAGAATTTACTGTGACAATGGCCACTCTCAGCTGCTCCATCGTAGTATCGAATTCTCCAATCCACTTACCTAAAATATAGCTCAACAATTGTTTAGACAGATTTGCAGCACAGGAAAAATTCTCATGTTATATGCTAGTGACTCCAAGTCCAGCATATTTTCATTGACACCCGAGTTGAGTGTTTTGCCATAGGGTATCAATTTGCTCCTGCATGAGGTCAATCCTCTGATTGAACACCATCAAGCTTCCTTTAAGATATATCACTTTTAAGTTTTCCTGTATTCCTAATTGAGAGAGTGGCACACATGTGATTTAGTTTAAAAGTAGTGCTTTACGTTTATGTTCTTTCGTTGGAAATTTCTTAGGGTTAGGGTTAGGGTTAGAGTTAGAGTTAGGGGCTTAGGGTTAGGGTTAGGGATAGGGTTAGGGTTAGGGGCTTAGGGTTAAGGTTAGGGCTATCCTTAGGTTTAGGTTAGGGTTAGGGGTTAGGGTTAGGGTTACGGTTAGGGTTATATCACTTTTCAGTTTTCCTGTTATAATAATTGAACAGGCGACACGAATGTGAATTAGTTGACAAAGTTGTGCTGTGCGTTTCTGTTCTTTCGATGAAAAATTGTTTCTTTGCCTTACATTTCGATTCATCGCTTTTGAGTTTCCCTGTATTCCTAATTGAGTGAGCGACACACATGTGATTTAGTTTACAAAGTAGTGCTTTGCGTTTCTGTTCTTTCTTTGGAAACTTGTTCCTTTTAGGAACAAGTTAGGGTTAGGTTAGGGTTAGGGTTAGAGTTAGAGTTAGGGACTTAGTGTTAGGTTTAGGGTTATATCACTTTTCAGTTTTCCTGTTATAATAATGGAACGGGCAACACATATGTGAATTAGTTTACAAAGTTGTGCTTTGCGTTTCTGTTCTTTCGATGGAAACTTGTTTCTGTGCCTTAAAGTGCGAGATAACACTTTTCAGTTTTCCTGTATTCCTAATAGAACAAGCGACACACATGTGATTCCGTTTAAAAGTAGTGCTTTCTTTTTCTGTTCTTTTCGTTCAAACTTGTTCCTGTGCTGTACAGTGCGTTATATCTGTTTTCAGTTTTCCTCTATTCCTAATTGAGACAGTGGCCCACATGTGACTTAGTTTACAAAGAAGTGCTTTTGCGTTTATACTCTTTCGTTGGAAACTTGTTCCTCTTAGGAACAAGTTAGGGTTAGGAGTTAGGGTTAGGGTTAGGGTTAGGGTTAGGGGGTTAGGGTTAGGCTCAGGTTTTGAGTTAGGGGCTTAGGGTGAGGATTAGGGTTATATCACTTTTCAGTTTTCCTGTTATAATAATTGAACAGGCGACACGAATGTGAATTAATTTACAAAGTAGTGCTTTGCGTTTCTGTTCTTCTGTTGGAAACTTGTTTCTATGCTGTAGAGTGTGATATATCACATTTCAGTTTTCCTGTTATAATAATTGAACCCATGACACGTATGTGAATTAGTTTACAAAGTTGTGCTTTGCGTTTCTGTTCTTTTCGATGGAAACTTGTTTCTATGCTTTAAAGTCTTGAGATAACACTTTTCAGTTTTCCTGTATTCCTAATTGAGCAAGCGACACACATGTGATTCCGTTTAAAAGTAGTGCTTTCCTGTTCTGTTCTTTCGTTTGAAACTTGTTCCTGTGCTGTACAGTGTGTTATATCTCTTTTCAGTTTTCCTGTATTCCTAATTGAGAGAGTGCCCCTCATGTGACTTAGTTTACAAAGAAGTTCTTTGCGTTTATACTCTTTGGTTGGAAACTTGTTCCTATTAGGAATAAGTTAGGGTTAGGGTTAGGGTTAGGGATAGGGTTAGGGTTAGAGTTAGGGTTAGGGGTTAGGGTTAGGCTTAGGTTTTAGAGTTAGGGGCTTAGGGTGAGGAGTAGGGTTATATCAGTTTTCAGTTTTCCTGCTATAATAATTGAACAGGCGACACGAATGTGAATTAGTTTACAAAGTAGTGCTTTGCGTTTCTGTTCTTCTGTTGGAAACTTGTTTCTGTGCTGTAGAGTGTGATATATCACTTTTCAGTTTTCCAGTTATAATAATTGAACGGACCACACGTATGTGAATTACTTTACAAAGTTGTGCTTTTCGTTTCTGTTCTTTCGATGGAAGCAGGTTCCTGTGTTGTATAGTTCGATATATCCTTTTCAGTTTTCCTGTTATAATAATTGAACAGGCCACACTTATGTGAATTAATTTACAAAGTTGTGCTTTATGTTTCTGTTCTTTCAATGGAAACTCGTTTCTGTGCCGTACAGTGCGAGATAACACTTTTCAGTTTTCCTGTATTCCTAATTGAGCGAGTGAAAACATGTGATTCCGTTTAAAAGTAGTGCTTTGCTTTTCTGTTCTTTCGTTCGAAACTTGTTCTTGTGCTGTACAGTGCGTTATATCACTTTTTTTGTATTTTTAAAATTTTCTTTTTATTTATTTATTTATTTATTTTATGTTTAATACCTATTGTTTCTTTTTTTTTTCAATGCAGTTCATTCAGGAACCTTGAACAATCATCTGACCCTTGGGAAAGCCAGCCAACAGCTAAAATAGCCTCTGGGTAGCCAGCCCAGGCATGCCACGTGGGCAATGCAGATAGATCCACATACATGGAAGCAAGCCAGATCCTCAGCCTTAGCCAAATGTGGAATTGTTCGTGACAGAGAGCACTCACCATCGGGAAGGTGGAAGGCGGAAACCAGCTCCATCTGCAAGGCATAGCATTCCTCAGCTCTCTACAGTTCCCCCTTTTTGTTTTCAACGCATCAGGCAAGAGTAGAGGTCTGATCTCTGATGTTAGAAATAAATTGGGACTTTGTACCGATGTTCATTTAGGTGTCTTCCACCCAAAGAGCATCAGACCCGTCTGATAACTTTGTCTCAGAGGCGGGACCTGGGGCATCAACCCGCATGCAATCAGACATGCTCTTCTGTGGGTCCAAAGCGGCTGACCCTGAGTGCAGTGCTTCGCCTCGCATCCTGAGCATAACATTTTAGCTTTTTATGGTATCCAAACATGCTTGGGGAGAATGTCCTGCTTCAATGGCTGTAAAGGCCTGAATGATCATGGCTGCATCACACTGTTGTGAGACTCTAATCTTGCATATATACTACAGGCAAACCAAGGAGACCAACACCAGAAGGCCTGCTAACGCTCCCATGCCCGCCCATTCCTTCAGATGATTCATGGCTGCAGCAATCCATGATGATAATCCTGTGGCTAGTCCTGTGTCCACTCTGGTAGAATTTACTGTGACAATGGCCACTCTCAGCTGCTCCATCGTAGTATCGAATTCTCCAATCCACTTACCTAAAATATAGCTCAACAATTGTTTAGACAGATTTGCAGCACAGGAAAAATTCTCATGTTATATGCTAGTGACTCCAAGTCCAGCATATTTTCATTGACACCCGAGTTGAGTGTTTTGCCATAGGGTATCAATTTGCTCCTGCATGAGGTCAATCCTCTGATTGAACACCATCAAGCTTCCTTTAAGATATATCACTTTTAAGTTTTCCTGTATTCCTAATTGAGAGAGTGGCACACATGTGATTTAGTTTAAAAGTAGTGCTTTACGTTTATGTTCTTTCGTTGGAAATTTCTTAGGGTTAGGGTTAGGGTTAGAGTTAGAGTTAGGGCTTAGGGTTAGGGTTATGGTTAGGGTTAGGGTTAGGGGCTTAGGGTTAAGGTTAGGGCTATCCTTAGGGTTAGGTTAGGGTTAGGGGGTTAGGGTTAGGGTTACGGTTAGGGTTATATCACTTTTCAGTTTTCCTGTTATAATAATTGAACAGGCGACACGAATGTGAATTAGTTGACAAAGTTGTGCTGTGCGTTTCTGTTCTTTCGATGAAATATTGTTTCTTTGCCTTACATTTCGATTTATCGCTTTTGAGTTTCCCTGTATTCCTAATTGAGTGAGCGACACACATGTGATTTAGTTTACAAAGTAGTGTTTTGCGTTTCTGTTCTTCTGTTGGAAACTTGTTTCTGTGCTCTATAGTGTGATATATCACTTTACTGTTTTCCTGTTATAATAATTGAACGGACGACACATATGTGAATTAGTTTACAAAGTTGTGCTTTGCGTTTCTGTTCTTTCGATGGAAACTTGTTTCTGTGCCTTAAAGTGCAAGATAACATTTTTCAGTTTTCCTGTATTCCTAATTGAGCAAGTGACACACATGTGATTCCGTTTAAAAGTAGTGCTTTCCTTTTTTGTTCTTTCGTTCAAAACTTGTTCCTGTGCTGTACAGTGCGTGATATCTCTTTTCAGTTTTTCTGTATTCCTAATTGTGAGAGTGGCCCACATGTGACTTAGTTTACAAAGAAGTGCTTTGCGTTTATACTCTTTCGTTGGAAACTTGTTCCTGTTAGGAACAAGTTAGGGTTAGGGTTAGGGTTAGGGTTAGGGCTATGGTTAGGGGTTAGGGTTAGGCTTAGGTTTAGAGTTAGGGGCATAGGATGAGGATTAGGGTTATATCACTTTTCAGTTTTCCTGTTATAATAATTGAATACGCGACACGAATGTGAATTAGTTTACAAAGTAGTTCTTTGCGTTTCTGTTCTTCTGTTGGAAACTTGTTTCTGTGCAGTAGAGTGTGATATATCACTTTTCAGTTTTCCTGTTATAATAATTGAACGGACGACACGTATGTGAATAGGTTTACAATGTTGTGCTTTTCGTTTCTGTTCTTTCGATGGAAGCAGGTTCCTGTGCTGTACAGTTCGATGTATTGCTTTTCAGTTTCCCTGTATTCCTAATTGAATGAGCGACACAAATGTGATATAGTTTACAAAGTATTGTTTGCGTTCCTGGTCTTCTTTTGGAAACTTGTTTCTGTGCTGTATAGTGTGATGTATCACTTTTCAGTTTTCCTGTTATAATAAATGTACTTGTTTCTGTGCCGGAAAGTGAGAGATAACACTTTTCAGTTTCCTGTAGTCCTAATTGAGCGAGCGACACACATGTGATTCCGTTTAAAAGTAGTGCTTTGCTTTTCTGTTCTTTCGTTCAAAACTTGTTCCTGTGCTGTACAGTGCGTTATATCTCTTTTCATTTTTCCTGTATTCCTAGTTGAGCGAGTGACACACATGTGATTTAGTTTACAAAGTAGTGATTTGCGTTTCTGTTCTTTCGTTCGAAACTTGTTCCTGTGCTGTACAGTGCGTTATATTTATTTTCAGTTTTCCTGTATTCCTAATTGAGAGAGTGTCACACATGTGATTTAGTTTACAAAGTAGTGCTTTGCGTTTATGGTCTTCGTTAGGAACAAGTTAAGGTTAGGGTTAGGGTTAGGGTTAGTGTTTGGGTTAGGGGCTTCGGGTTAGGATTAGGGTTATATCACTTTCAGTTTTCCTGTTATAATAATTGAACAGGCGACAGGAATGTCAATTAGTTTACAAAGTTGTGCTTTGCATTTCTGTTCTTTCGATTAAAACTTGTTTCTTTGCCGTACATTTTGATTTATTGCTTTTCACTTTCCCTGTATTCCTAATTGAGTGAGCGACACACATGTGATTTAGTTTACAAAGTAGTGCTTTTTGTTTCTGTTCTTCTGTTGGAAACTGGTTTCTGTGATGTACAGTGTGATATATCACTTTTCTGTTTTCCTGTTATAATAATTGAACGGGAGACACGTATGTGAATTAGTTTACAAAGTTGTGCTTTGTGTTTCTGTTCTTTCAATGGAAACTTGTTTCTGTGCCGTACAGTGCGATATATCACTTTTCAGTTTTCCTGTATTCCTAATTGAGTGAGCGACACACATGTGATTCCGTTTAAATGTAGTGCTTTCCTTTTCTGTTCTTTCGTTCGAAACTTGTTGCTGTTCTGTACAGTGCGATATTTCACTTTTCAGTTTTCCTGTAATAATAATTGAACAGTTGACACGTATGTCAATTAGTTTACAAAGTTGCACTTTGCGTTTCGGTTCTTTCAATGAAAACTTGTTTCTTTGCCGTACAGTTTGATATATCACTTTTCAGTTTTCCTGTATTACTAATTGAGAGAGCAACACACATGTGATTTAGTTTACAAAGTAGTGCTTTGAATTTCTCTTTTTCTTTTGGAAACTTGTTTCTGTGCTGTACAGTGTGATATATCACTTTTCTGATTTCCTGTTATAATAATTGAACGGGCGAAACGTATGTGAATTAATTTACAAAGTTGTGCTTTGCGTTTCTGTTCTTTCGATGAAAACTTGTTTCTTTGCCGTACTTTTCTATATATCGCTTTTCAATTTTCCTGTATTACTGACTGAGCGAGCCACACACCTGATTTAGTTTACAAAGTACTGCTTTGCGTTTCTGTTCTGTCGTTGGAAAATTTTTCCTGTTAGGGTTAGTATTAGGGTTAGGGTTAGTGTTAGGGTTAGCGTTAGGGTGAGGGTTAGGGTTAGGGTAGGGTTAGAGTTAGGGTTAGGGTTAGGGTTAGGGTTAGGGGCTTAGGGTTACTGTGAGGGTTATATCACTTTTCAGTTTTCCTGTTATAATAATTGAACGGGCGACACGTATGTGAATTAGTTTACAAAGTAGTGCTTTGCATTTCTGTTCTTCCGTTGGAAACTTGTTTCTGTGCTGTATAGTGTGATATATCACTTTTCAGTTTTCCTGTTATAATAATTGAACAAGTGACACAAATGTGAATTAGTTTACAAAGTTGTGCTTTGCGTTTCTGTTCTTTCGATGGAAACTTGTTTCTTTGCCTTACATTTCGATATATCGCTTTTCAGTGAAAGACTCCTGATGGGTATCTTCCGTCAGGGAGACCCCCTCCCAAGGATCAACGAGACCAATTCGGATGCAAACAGCAAGAGGCTTTATTTTGATACACGGGTACCTGGGCGACAAAGTCTCTCAGAGGACTTTGCGCGCCCCCTGAGGGGAAAGCTGGGCTTTTTATAGGGTCTCAGACCAAAAGCGCGGGTACAGGAGCGAGAAGTATAGTTACAGGGAGCTGATTGGTACATTTAAATGAGACCACAACTTGAGTCAGAGTTTGGCAGGGACACCATGATATCAGGAACTGGGTGTTCGGAAAGGTCATGATGACTCTCAATCTTGGGACTGCCACCTGTTTTTTGTCTTAGGGCTCCTATCTCAGCTGGAACAGTCTCAATATTTGTCTTAGGGCCCCTATCTCAGCTGGAACAGTCTCACAAACTTCTCATATGCATGGTCAGCACAAATTGATTTTTGGCTCAACTGGGGCAGCCTGACTGCAGATATCCCCATCAGCTGGGTCTCTTCAGCTAGTTCCCTCCCTAGCTCACAGATTTCTCAAAACAGTGGTATCCTTCAGAGTTTCTCAAAACAGTGCTGTACAAAATGACATTAACTATTAGCTGCTTCTAACTTTTGGTGAGACAGGGGTCTTTCATTCCCCCCTTTTTCTTCTAACTTAGAGTGGAATCTTTCATTCTAGGGCCTAGGGAGAGTTAATTTCTGTCTCCTGATATTTAAACTGATGATACTGCTGGGTTAACACCAGCGCTTGTATGACAGAGAGCCGGTCTTTCATGAACTAGATCAGCCAATTTAGGATGCAAGGCCCAAATAACTGAATCAGGGGGATTATGATTAAGGGGCCCATGAGGGAGGAGATGAGGGTGGTGAACCAGGGGGCTTTATTAAACCAACTCTCGTACCAGCTTTGTCCTGACTGAAAAGAACTGCTGTCTCTGTCTGAGTCTTTCTTTAAGCCAAGGAGAACTATTACAGGGTCTCTCTAGGCTTTTAGCCCAGTTGCTGCAATATTAGTGTCCATTTCAGCTAAGCAGATGCCCAAGATAATAGCTAATGCCAGGGAGTCCCTTTTGACTTAGGGTTTCAGCCTGCTAGGGGGGATTTGGGCGTAGATCCGTCTTCTGGAGCTTCTTCGAGCTGACCGTTGGACCGTAGGCATCAGGGGCTAGGGAGGCTGAAATGCCAGTCAAAGGCTGGGCAATAAGGGAGTCCCAAGCATCTGGTTCATTGATCCACCCGAAGAGGCAGGGAGCAATCATGTCAGTTTCCAGGAAGTCCAGATTTCAGCTTGCAGCCCAGAGTCAACCAGGTGAAAATCTGCTGAGACAAATTCAGACTGGAGACAGAAGTTAAAATTTGTCTGTTAAATAGGAAAGATCAGGGAAAATCTCATTTGCGATCCTTTTGAGCTATGCCAGATCCAGGTCACATCCTGAAACTCATATGAAATTTTAGTACACAAAAGAGAATATACTCAGAAAAGTAGCATATCAGCAAATTAAACATTTTGAAAGTAACAGGTAAAACTGCATCCCACTGAATGAGTATCAGTTAGCTGTTTTTTTTTTTTTTTTTTTTTTTTTTGTAACCTTTATACATAACCTAAGTGTGTCCACAGTAACATTTTTTCTGTGGGCATAGCTGTTGGTAATTTTGCCACGAATGGAGCTTGGCCATTTTTATACACTCTGCATATACTTTTAGCTCTCACTTCCATGTTTATGGAAAGTTAGGCAGAAATACCTTATTGGCTTTAGTACTAAACTCTGGATGCTTGGACTTTTTTTTTTTTTAACAAAGCAACTAGAAGGAATAGGTTTTAAGATGTTTCTGTGTCAAAATCTACCCCAAAAATGGCAGATATTAAGAATACCATACTAAAAGCTATGACTTTTGGGTCAGAACACACATTAAACAGATGTTTTTAAAATAATGAGAAGCACCTTTAAGTCTATCTCCAGAAGCCAACCAAAGGAAATTAAAATCTTAACCTGGTGACTGAATAATAAGCAGTTAATGCTCCATTAACTTATCAGAACTTTATTGATCAATGCCAAAACTCTGAACTTCTGAAATCTTATAACATAAGTACAACAGTAGCAAAGAGGGGAGAGATTTAAAGTATCTCTCATTTTAATCTGCTTTAAAATATTTTTATCTCTTGATAACTTGTATACTTTAAAAAAAATTATTTAGACTCTCTAATCTTTTGCATTTATTAACCCTGAAACATTTTTTAAAGTAAATAATAACACTCTAGATTTTTACAACCTAAACCCCTATATTCTCAGACCCTACATAGGCTCCATTTATTTATCTTAAGACACAGGCAACTAACATGAGTCCTGTGAGCAAGGAAAACCTGTCTTTCTTTTAAATAAGGGATCTAGTACTCTGTGGTTCTAGCTAATGAACTGATCAATGAGCTAACAGTCAATCTAATTGTCTTTTTTCTAGCTGTAAAGCTACTGTAAGCTTAGCATAGCCGTCAAGGTGTTCAGAGACCTGAGAAGGATAAATTATACCAATCCATGTGCCAATCAAAATGACAGGGATGACTAGTTAGTCCATTACCTAGGCAGAGTCCCTGGCTCCTTTGTCTCACGGCATCCTGGACAGAGGCAGTTCTGCCAGGCACATAAGATGAGAAACTGCTGCTGTGGAAAGAGGAACAGGAGAGATTGACATCACCATGCCTCTCAAAATGTGAGACAATGGCTCTTCAGGTGTCCCCGGCTTTGTCCACAGTTTAGGCTGGGCCCTAGCAGTGGGCCAGTTGGGGCAGTATTGCCCAGTGGTTAGCATACCTCAATCCAGAGTTGCAGTCATAGTTTGTCCAAATCTTCTCGGAGACCTTGGGGAGCTACTGCCAGGATTTTGGGACTTTCTGTCACAATAAGCTTACATATGTTAAAATGCCATATTCATCAGATCTCTGATAAGCTTGAGGGCCAGCATATCTAAGTTACTCTTTGTTTTAGAACTATATATTTTAAGACAAATAGGCAAACTTTATAGTTACCCATCCTAGGCTTAACCTTAAAAAAACTTGAACAAGGAGACTAGGTAAGGCTCAACTGCAGTATTTAGCATGACTTTAAATCTGCTCTTTCTGAACTAAAATCAAAGCAAATCTTTTAATCAGATACAGTTTATAGAGGGGCTAGCAAATCTTGCTGATCCTACCACTTTGTATTAAAATTGAACAGTAAAAAGCTTTGCACTTAACACTAATCAGAGGACTGAACATAACTGAGAGACCTAAACAAAATGGTGGTAAACTCATGTTTCCATCCTCTTTATCTCCGGACCATCATGGCGGCTGGCCACATGCAACCAAACTCAGCTGGAAGCCCTAAACAAACATGGCAGCAAAACTACAGCTTTATGTGCTCTCTATCCTGAACCATCATGGCAGCTAGCCATGTGTTAGCACAGGCTATGACTGACAATACCAAAAATAGCCATTAGGTGCTGTTGCTGATACAGCAAACACTGTGGAGCATCCATAATCCCCATAACCAAAAGTTCCCAGTGATCAAACAAGCTTTAGAAACAACTGCATAACAGAATAATTTTAAACTGTAAGAATTACTTTAGCCATACCAAACCTATCAGCTAGAATTTTTCCCTTATTAATTCTCTGGCTTTTTATAACACATCCACTAACCTTCTGCAACATTCCATACCTTCAGGTTCCTAGCTTTCTTTTTCTGGCTTAACCAGACATGCTTACTTTCTTGTTTTCCAGACAACATAAAAACTCTCATTAAAATCCTTTCCATTGACATAATCCTGCAGAAGCCCAGAGTCTATTATGATTTGCTTTCTATACATTACTATAAAGAGGAGTTTTGAAACTGCCAATTTTTTTAAATAACTTTTCTGTAGCAGATAAGATGGTCACAAATCAGCTTAACAAACAAACAGCTCTCCACAAGATACGTTTTAAAAACTGCAATTTTTCAGTTAGCACAAATAATACTGGCAGGGTTTTATTTAGTAAAATTAATAAAATACCCAAAATCATTGTCATACCCAAATGCCTGATAAACTTTAAACATTTTACAGCCTTAAACATTTAAACATTTTTAAAACCCGTTTTTCCAATATTAAAACAAAGTACCCCTTTTGTAAGAGAGAAGTCACAAGGCATAATCTTTAAAATCAAAACCAGATTTTAAAACCAGAATTTATCAGTGAAAACAACCTAATTTTCAGAATCAATATCAACTTAGAATAAGACTTTCTTCTTATCCTAAAAGGAAATAAAATCATTTTGACTCAGAGATTTTGCAACCCTTGTTTTCTTTTTCCTGAGCCACACCATGTGGCAATTTACATTGTTGTTATTTAATCATATGCCTTTATAGACCCTACAAACACATAGACACATATTCGTGTTTAAAACAAAAATTTGAATTTAACCTTAAAACATACCCAATTATTTTTTTATCATATCAACCATTTAAGACCAGTTGAAAACAATTATATAATGGCCATATATTTAAACAGACAGACTCAGCTGTAATTCTAAACATTACAGCAAGTGCAAATTTTTTCTAAATTACTGTTTGATCTGTAAGTTGCAAGCCCCCTAGGTGGGAGGAGGGAAGAGAGGAGCAAGAGGGCATGGTGAGCTCTTGCTGCCTACTTCCCTGCTAAGCTGGCATGAAGGCAAGGGGGAGGAGTTTTTCCTCACTCTCAGCAGCCAGAGCAGCTCCTATCATGGAGCAGCTACGGTGCCAATCCCTGCCTAGCCATGTCTAAGGACTTTCACCCAGCAAGCCCATGAGCCTTGCCTACTCCCTTGGATCCCTTGTGAGCTCTACTGTAGCTTACCTCCCCCGCAGGTCCTGAACCTGCTTCCTGGCTGGGCCTCTCTCCTCCCCCGTGCTCTTTTGCTATAAAGTTAAACTTTTGGGAGTAGTGACAGTTTGTCCCATTTTTCTTTCAGATAGATAGGAAACTCTTATTACACTTACTACAAAAATCAGACAGACAAGACGTCTCAGGAGTGTTTGTAGGGAGCTGATTTTTCTGTTCCCATTTGGTGGGGAGGGCGATTTCTCGGCTCCCGTCTGTTTGGAAACACAAGCCAATCCGGACTTTTCGGGGGCCGCCCCTGTCCGAAAGGCTACGTGCTTCATTTGGGAGATGGAGGAACCGGACCTCCAACACAGCCTCCATCTAAATTTTGGCTCTCAGTTTTGCGTCGATATCGTGCCGCGCGGCTTGTTTCGTGTTTTGTCTGTCTAATTTTTGTAGTAAGTGTAATAAGTGTTTTCTATCTATCTGAAAATATGGGACAAACTATCACTACTCCCAAAAAGTTTAACTTTACAGCACTTCAAGGAAGTTCGTCACATCGCTCACAACCTTTCGGTGAAGGTGCGAAAGGGAAAGTGGGACATCTTCTGTTCATCTGAGTGGCCAACCCTTGACGTGGGCTGGCCACGAGATGGCACCTTTAACCTAGAAATTATTTTACAGGTAAAGGCTAAAGTCATGGATCCTGGACCCCATGGACATCCTGACCAGGTTCCCTATATCATCACATGGGAATCTCTGGTCAAAGACCCCCCACCATGGGTGAAGCCTTTCCTCCTTTCCCCTTGCCCGAAACCCACCCGTCTGCCCCTCCCTTCCTCCCCCCTAGTTCCAACCCGGTTAACTCTACACTTTACCCGGTCCTCACGAAACCAGCTCCAGAGGAGACCTCCAGGCGTAAGAAGACACCCCGGTACTGCCGGCAGATGATGGCCCTCTTCTGGACCTTTTGACTGAACAGCCCCTCCTTACAGAAACCCAGACCCCGGGAACCCAGAGGGCAGCCAAACGAGAACCCCAGGAAGAACTTACCTCATCCCCGGTGGCGGGACGATTGAGGGGGCGTCGGGAAGCCCCTCCCGATCCCTCCTCTCAGGCCTTTCCGTTGCGGACGGGGCCTGACCGCCAACTCCAATACTGGCACTTTTCTGCATCTGACTTATACAATTGGAAAAATAATACCCCGCTTTTTCAAAGGACCCTTCTAGGCTCACAGCACTGATCGACTCTATTCTAGTGACCCATCAGCCGACCTGGGACGATTGCCAACAGTTGCTCCAGACACTATTGACCACCGAGGAAAAACAGTGGGTCGTCCTGGAAGCACGCAAAAATGTCCCAGGAGACAATGGACAACCCACCCAACTGCCACACAGAATAGACGCTGCCTTTCCTTTGGAACAACCTTTTTGGGACTTCTATACTGAGCGCGGTAGGGAACACCTACGTCTCTATTGCCAGTTGCTTATAGCGGATCTCCGTGGGGCTGCATGGCGCCCTACTAATTTGGCTCAGGTTAAGTTAGTAACCCAGAAACCTGAGGAATCCCCCTCCGCTTTTCTAGAACGACTCAAGGAGGCATACTGTATGTACACTCCTTACAATCCAGAAGACCCAGATCAGGCAACCAACATAGCCATGTCCTTCATCTGGCAGTCTGCCCCAGATATTAGAAAGAAGTTAGAGAGGCTTGAAAACTTAAGAGAAAGTACAGTACAGGATTTATTGAAGGAGGCAGAGCGGATTTTTAATAAGAGGGAAACACAGGAAGAAAGAGATGAAAGGCTGAGAAGAGAAGCAGAGGAAAGAGAGAATGTTAGAGAACGTAAGAGGAATAGGGAATTTAGCAAGTTACTGGCCACAGTAGTGACAGGGCAGAGACAGGGTAGGCAGGGCCTGGGAGACCGCAAGGGTCCACGACTAGACAAAGATCAATGTGCATACTGCAAGGAAAAAGGACATTGGGCCCGAGACTGCCCAAAGAACCCAAGAGGGCCACAGCCTAAACCCCAGGCCACCCTGTTAAACCTGGAAGACTGGGGAGGTCAGGGTCAGGAGCCTCCCCCTGAACCCAGGATAACCCTTAATGTGGGGGGGCAACCCGTCACCTTCCTGGTGGACACCTGAGCCCAGCATTCGGTGCTCACCACCTCACTGGGACCCTTGACTGACAAATCGGCGTGGGTTCAAGGAGCCACCGGAGGAAAGAGGTACCGATGGACCACTGAAAGAAGAGTACAACTTGCCACGTAAGGTGACTCACTCCTTTTACATGTTCCTGATTGCCCTTATCCTCTGTTGGGAAGAGATCTATCAATGAAACTTAGGGCACAAATCCACTTTGGGGACTAAGGCCCATATTACTGGGCCTCAGGGACAGCCTTTGCATGTGTTAACTATAAACCTGGAAGATGAATACCGACTTCATGAGCCTGAAAAGCCTTGCCAGCAAGAAATGACTGTCTGGCTAGAAAAGTTCCCCCTAGCTTGGGCGGAAACAGGAGGAATGGGTCTCACAATTCACCAGCCACCCCTGGTGGTCACTCTAAAAGTGTCAGCAACTCCCGTTTCCATTAAACAATATCCAATGTCGCATGAAGCTTACCAAGGAATTAGGCCTCACATTCGGAGGCTTTTAGATCAGGGCATTTTAATACCTTGTCAATACCCCTGGAATACGCCTCTCCTTCCGGTTAAAAAGCCAGGGACAGAAGACTACTGCCGGTACAGGACTTGAGAGAAGTCAACAAAGGGTGGAGGATATACACCCTACAGTTCCCAACCCATATAATTTGTTAACTGGGCTTCCTCCAAGGTGCACCTGGTATACGGTATTAGACCTTAAGGATGCATTCTTTTGTCTGAGGCTCCACCCTCAGAGTCAGCCCATTTTTGCCTTTGAGTGGAAGGATCCAGAATTCTGAATATTGAGTCAGCTTACTTGGACCAGACTCCCACAGGGTTTCAAAAATAGCGCCACCTTATTTGATGAGGCATTGCACCGGGACCTGGCCGATTTTAGGGTTCATCACCCTGCTTTAATCTTGCTCCAATATGTCGATGACCTCCTCCTGGCTTCAGAAACTGAGGAAAAATGTAAAGGAGGAACAAAGGCCCTCTTGAGGACTTTGGAAACTCTAGGATACCGGGCCTCAGCTAAAAAGGCCCAAATATGTCAGAGGCAGGTCACATACTTGGGCTATCAGATCAGGGATGGACAAAGATGGTTGACAAAGGCACGGAAACAGACAATTCTAAAAATTCCGGTGCCCAAAAGCCCGAGACAATTAAGAGAGTTCCTGGATACTGTGGGGTTTTGCCGCCTTTGGATCCCAGGATTCACGGAGATGGCTGCGCCGCTTTACCCACTCACCAAACAAGGGACTTTCTTTACATGGGGGGATGAGCAGCAGAGAGCCTATGCAGCTATAAAAGAGGCCCTGCTGACTTCCCCTGCGTTGGGGCTTCCAGACTTAAACAAGCCCTTTGAGCTGTTTGTGGATGAGAAACAGGGATATGCTAAAGGAGTCCTGACTCAAAAACTTGGACCATGGAGGCACCCGGTTTGCCTACCTGTCCAGAAACTAGACCCAGTGGCCTCAGGATGGCCCCCTTGTTTGAGGATGGTGGCAGCAATTGTCCTCATGATTAAAGACTCTGGCAAGCTGACTATGGCACAACCAATAATGGTTCTGGCTCCTCATGCGGTGGAAGCCCTGGTTAAACAACCTCCGGGCTGATGGCTTTCCAATGCCTGCATGACCCACTACCAGGCTCTACTGCTGGACACTGACCGAGTACATTTTGTTCCCATGGTAGCCCTTAACCTGGCAACACTGCTTCCCCCTACCAGAAGGTCCAGAAACTCATGACTGTCTCCAGATACTTGCAGAAGTACATGGCACCCGGCCTGACCTGACTGACCAGCCCCTCCCTGATGCCGACTTCACCTGGTACACCGGCGGGAGCAGCTTTCTGGACAACGGAGAGCGGAGGCGGGGCCGCGGTTACTACGAAACTAAGGTAATTTGGACTAAGGCCCTACCACCTGGCACCCGGCACAGCGGGCTGAACTCATCACCCTAACCCAGGCTCTCCGGATGGCAGAAGGTAAGAAGCTCAACATTTATACCGATAGCCGCTATGCCTTTGCCACTGCTCACATCCATGGGGAGATATATCGGAGAAGAGGGTTGCTAACATCTGAAGGAAAAAAAATCAAAAATAAAACTGAAATATTGGCCCTACTTGGCGTTGTTTTTGCCCTCAAAATTGAGCATCATCCATTGCCCCAGCCACCAAAGGGAGACAGCCCGGAAGCTAGAGGCAACTGCTTGGCGGACGTAACTGCCTGGGAAGTGGCAATGCGAAGGAACTCAGACATCTCCCAGCTTCTGGCTATAAAGCCGGCCGAGGCAGAGTTTTCCCCCCTTTGAAAACCCCCCTTCCATTATAGTGAGGAAGACCAAATTCTCCTAAGAAAAATGGGGCTACTTACTGTCCTGAGCGGGGTTTTGGACTTTTAAAGGAAAGCCTGTGTGGCCATTACAACAGACTCGAGACCTGATTAAGTACCTCCACCAATTGACCCACCTTAGTTCCAGAAAAATGAAAACCCTCCTAGAAAGGGAAGAAAGCTCCCACTATTTTCTGGAAAGAGACAAGATTCTACAACAAGTGACTGAAAAGTGCGGGCGTGAGCATGCGTAAATGCAAGCCATAACAAGATAGGTTCAGGGACCAGGGTCCAGGACAACGCCCTGGTACCCATTGGGAAATTGACTTCACTGAGGCAAAACCTGGACTCTATGGATACTGGTTCTTACTGGTATTTGTGGACACTTTCTCTGGATGGGTAGAGGCCTACCCTACAAAACATGAAACTGCCAGAGTCGTCACCAAAAAGCTTTTAGAAGAAATTTTCCCAGGTATGGTATGCCACAGGCACTGGGCTCTGACAAATGGCCCTGCTTTCGTCTCCCAGGTAAGTCAGTCGGTGGCCACATTACTGGGGATTGATTGGAAATTACACTGTGCGTACCGCCCCCAGAGTTCAGGACAGGTAGAGCGTATGAATAGAACTATTAAGGAGACTTTAACCAAATTGACACTTGCAACTGGCACTAGAGACTGGGTGACCCTCCTTCCTCTAGCATTGTATCGGGCCCGAAATACACCGGGCCCTCATGGACTCACTCCTTTCGAAATCCTTTATGGTACCCCACCACCAGCTGCCCATTTCTTTGACTCTGACATAGCCTCTTTTGCTGATCGCCTTCTCTCCAAGCTCATTTGCAGGCTCTGCAAATCATTACAACGGGAGGTCTGGAAACCACTGGCAGCTGCGTGCCGAGGACAGCTAAATCAACCTGCGGTACCACATCGGTTCCAGGTCGGGGGGCGTGGTCTGGGTGCAGCGACATCAGATCCGGAACCTGGAACCGCGCTGGAAGGGACCCTACACCGTACTGCTGACGACACCCACAGCCCTTAAGGTAGACGGTATCGCAGCGTGGGTACACGCCTCCCACGTCAAAGCAGCCCATCGCGACACAGAAAGAGATCAGACTCCAGCCTCGTCATGGAAACTTCATCGCACCCGGAACTCACTAAAGATAAGACTCACCCTAGTTTGATACTCTTTCTCCTCCTGTTTCCTCTGTCACACTCCAGTCCCCACATTCCTGTAAACTCGACTTGGGTCCTGCTAGATGAATTCGGTGTCCCTCTTAACAAAACTTCCAAGATGGCTCCCCCGTACACCTGGTTCCCTGAACTAAGTTTCGATTTAGCTAAGGCCATGCCATCACATTACAGGGCCAGACACATGACTGAAAACCACAAAGTACACTTCTATATGTGCCCCTCCCCTTCTGACTCTCCTTGGTGACGGGAACATTGTGGGACCAGGACTGACCTCTATTGTGCAGAATGGGGATGTGAGGAGTTCGCCACTGACTGGAAGCCTACCTCAACCGGGCTTATCCAGCTTACTAGAGACCCCAAGTTTGACAACTGTTTATGGGCAGTCAATACAGATGACCCCCGTCCTGTTCCCAAACCCTGTAATCAGCTTATTCTTACCTTTACCGACAAAGGAAAAAAATATAAAGAGGGATGGTTATGTGAAAGAGAATTCGGGTTGCGCCTCTGGACAATTGGAAAGCAGGGAGGAATAATACGCCTCCAGCTGATTCTCGATAGGCCCAAGGTAACCGTTGGGCCTAACTCAGTATTACCAAACCTGAGGGCCCCCTCCTCCCAACCTGAAAAATTACCCATCCCGCCTGCGGCCATGCCCTCTGCCAGAACTCTGAGTCCAGCCAGTCTAGGTATCCCCTCACCACGACTTTTCCAACCGAGTACAGGTGATAGGCTGCTTGGTCTAATACAGGGAGCCTTCCAGACACTTAACTACACTAATCCCAGCAGAACCCCAGAATGCTGGCTGTGCCTGGTCTCCACTCCCCCTTATTATGAAGGGGTTGCAATAACGGGGGACTTTATAAACTATACCACACCCCCACCATAATGTACTCCGACCTCCCAGCATAAGCTGACGCTATCTGAGGTGTCTGGCCGAGGAACCTGTATCGGGTCAGTCCCCGAAACTCACCGAAAACTCTGCAACTCAACCTCCAGGATCCACCGGGCTCCTACTACCTAACGGGCCCCAATGGGACCTATTGGGCTTACAGCTCCGGCTTAGCACCCTCTGAATCTGCATTAATTCTCAACCAAAATTCTGACTTTTGTGTCCTCATTGAGCTCTGGCCCAAAGTTGTCTATCATGAATCGGAATCGTTTACAAATATTTTGGGGATCACCCGGTACTCTAGGAGCCTGTATCTTTAACCTTGGCCTTGATACTAGGGGGACTCACAGTTGGGGGAATTGCAGCGGGTAGGGACTGGTTCTGCTGCTCTGGTAGAAACCACTCAGTTCAGACAGCTACAACAGGCCATGCATACCGACTTGCAGGCATTGGAAGAATCAATAAGTGCTCTAGAAAAATCCTAACCTCTCTGTCAGAAGTGGTCTTACAGAACTGAAGGGGCTGGACATCCTTTTCCTACAAGAAGGGGATTGTGTGCAGCCTTAAAGAAGAATGCTGCTTTTATGCCGACCATACTGGCTTAGTTAGAGATAATATGGCCAAGCGTAGGGAGAGACTTAGCCAGAGAGAAAAACTCTTCAAGGAGGGACAAAAGCAGTGCGAGAGCTGGTTCAATAAAGCCCCTGGTTCACCACTCTCGTCTCCTCCCTCATGGGCCCTCTAATTGTGATCCTCTTGATTCTGTCCTTCGGGCCTTGTATCCTAAACCGACTGATCCAGTTTATGAAAGACTGGCTCTCTGTCATACAGGCGTTGGTGTTAACCCAGCAGTATCATCAGTTCAGACAGTAGGGGACAAAAACTGACTCTCCCTAGGCCCTAGAATGGAAGATTCCATTCTAAGTTAGAAGAAAAATGGGGAATGAAAGACCCCCGCCTCCTCTTAAGTTAAACATAGCTAACGCCATTTTGTGATACACCCCTGTTTTGAGAAACTCTGTAGGCTAGGTGGGAACTGGAAAATTACTGAGAAACCGGCTGTGTCGCCCCCTCGGGATATCTGTGGTCAGGCTGCCCCAGTTGAGCTAAGAAACAACTTGTGTTAACCCCCCACATCTGTGGAACTGTTCCAGCTGAGATAGGAGATCTGAGAAAAACAACAGGTGGCGCAAGTTAAGGGGGTCATCATGACCGTTCCGACCATCCAGTTCCTGGTATCTTGGTGTCCCTGCCAAACTCTGACGCAAATTGTGGTCTCATTTAAATGTACCAATCAACTCCCTGTAACCATGCTTTTCGCTTCTGTAACCGTGCCTCTGCTCTGAAACCCTATAAAAACCCCAGCTTTACACCCAGAGGGCACGTAAGTCCTCCGATAGGCTTGGTCGCCCCGGGTACCCATGTATCTAAATAAACCTCTTGCGGCTTGCATCCTAAGGCTGGTCTCCTTGTTCCTTGGGAAGCGGGGTCTCCCCGTCTAGAGAGGCTCTAGCGAGAGTCTTTCATTCCTAATTGACCGAGCAACACACATGTGATTCCAATTAAAAGTAGTGCTTTGCTTTTCTATTCTTTCTTTGAAACTTGTTGGTGTGCTGTACACTGCATTATATCACTTTTCAGTTTTCCTGTATTCCTAATTGAGCGAGTGGCACAGATGTGACTTAGTTTACAAAGAAATGCTTTGCGTTTATGTTCTTTCGTTGGAAACTTGTTAGTGTTAGGAACAAGTTAGGGTTAGAGTTAGGGTTAGGGTTAGGGTTAGGGTTAGGGTTAGGGTTAGGGTTAGGGTTAGGGTTAGTCTAGGGTTAGGGTTAGGGTTAGGGTTAGGGGCTTAGGCTTAGGGTTAGGGTTATATCATTTTCAGTTTTCCTGTTATAATAATTGAACAGGCGACACGAATGTGTATTAGTTTACAAAGTTGTGCTTTTGCGTTTCTGTTCTTCGATGAAAACTTGTTTCTTTGCCATACATTTCGATATATCGCTTTTCAGTTTTCCTGTATTCCTAATTGAGCAAGTGACACACATGTGATTTAGTTAACAAAATATTGCTTTGCATTTCTGTTCTTCTATTGGAAACTTGTTTCTGTGCTGTACCGTGTGATATATCACTTTTCAGTTTTCCTGTTATAATAATTGAACGCGCGACACGTATGTGAATTAGTTTACAAAGTTGTGCTTTGCGTTTCTGTTCTTTCGATGGAAACTTGTTCCTGTGCTGTACAGTTCGATATATCACTTTTCAGTTTTCCTGTTATAATAATTGAACGGGTGACACATATGTGAATTCGTTTACAAAGTTGTGCTTTGCATTTCTGTTCTTTCGATGGAAACTTGTTTCTGTGCCATACAGTGTGAGATAAGACTTTTCAGTTTTCCTGTATTCCTAATTGAGCGAGCAACACAAATGTGATTCCGTTTAAAAGTAGTGCTTTGCTTTTCTGTTCTTTCATTTGAAAATTGTTCCTGTGCTGTACAATGTGTTTTGTCTCTTTTCAGTTTTCCTGTATTACTAATTGAGCGAGTGGCACACATGTGATTTAGTTTACAAAGTAGTGCTTTGCGTTTATGTTCTTTCGTTGGAAACTTGTTCCTGTTAGGAACAAGTTAGGGTTAGGATTAGCGTTAGGGTTAGGGTTAGGGTTAGGTTTAGGGTGAGGGTGAGGGTTAGGGTTAGGGTAGGGTTAGGGTTAGGGTTAGGGTTAGGGTTAGGGGCTTAGGCTTAGGTTTAGGGTTATATCATTTTTCAGTTTTCCTGTTATAATAATTGAACATTCAACACGAATGTGTATTAGTTTACAAAGTTGTGCTTTGCGTTTCTGTTCTTTCGATGAAAACTTGTTTCTTTGCCATACATTTCGATTTATTGCTTTTCAGTTTCTCTGTATTCCTAATTGAGTGAGCGACACACATGTGATTTAGTTTACAAAATAGTGCTTTGCGTTTCTGTTCTTCTGTTGGAAACTTGTTTCTGAACTGTACAGTGTGATATATCACTTTTCTGTTTTCCTGTTATAATAATTAAACGGGCGACACGTATGTGAATTAGTTTACAAAGTGGTGCTTTGCATTTCTCTTCTTTCGATGGAAACTTGTTTCTGTGCCGTATAGTGCGAGATAACACTGTTCAGTTTTCTGGTAGTCCAAATTGACCAAGCGACACACATGTGATTTGGTTTAACAGTTGTGCTTTGCTTTTCTGTTCTTTTGTTCGAAACTTGTTCCTGTGCTGTACAGTGCATTATATCACTTTTTAGTTTTCCTGTATTCCTAATTGAGCGATTGTACACATGTGATTTAGTTTACAAAGTATTGCTTTGCATTTCTGTTCTTCTGATGGAAACTTGTTCCTGTGCTGTACAGTTCGATATATCACTTTTCAGTTTTCCTGTTATAATAATTGAACGGGTGACACATATGTGAATTAGTTTACAACGGTGTGCTTTGCGTTTCTGTTCTTTCGATGGAAACTTGTTTCTTTGCCATACAGTGTGAGATAACACTTTTCAGTTTTCCTGTATTCCTAAATGAGTGAGCGACACACATAGGATTCCTTTTAAAAATAGTGCTTTGCTTTTCTGTTCTTTCGATGAAAACTTGTTCATTTGCCATACAATTCGATTTATCGCTTTTCAGTTTCCCTGTATTCCTAATTGTGTGAGCGACACACATGTGATTTAGTTTACAAAGTAGTGCTTTGCGTTTCTGTTTTTCTGTTGGAAAATTGTTTCTGTGCTGTACAGTGTGATATATCACTTTTCAGTTTTCCTGTTATAATAATTGAACAGGCAACACGAATGTGAATTAGTTTACAAAGTTGTGCTTTGTGTTTCTGTTCTTCGTTGAAAACTTGTTTCTTTGCGAACATTTCGATATATCTCTTTTCAATTTTTGTATTCCTAATTGAGCGGCGACACACATGTGATTTAGTTTACAAAGTAGTGCTTTGTGTTTCAGTTCTTCTGTTGGATACTTGTTCCTGTGCTGTACAGTGTGATATATCTCTTTTCAGTTTTCCTGTTATAATAATTGATCGGGCGACATGTATGTGAAGTAGTTTACAAAGTTGTGCTTTGCCTTTCTGTTCCTTCGATGGAAACTTCTTCCTGTGCTGTACAGTTCGATATTTAACTTTTCAGTTTTCCTGTTATAATAATTGAGCAGGCGACAAGTATGTGAATTTGTTTACAGAGTTGTGCTTTGCGTTTCTGTTCCTTTGATGGAAACTTGTTTCTGTGCCATACAGTGCGTGATAACACTTTTCAGTTTCCCTGTATTCCTAATTGAGCAAGCAACACACATGTGATTCCGTTTAAAAGTAGTGCTTTGCTTTTCTGTTCTTTCGTTGGAACCTTGATCCTGTGCTGTACAGTCGTTATATCACTTTTCAGTTTTCCTGTGTTCATAATTGAGTAGTGGCACACATGTGATTTAGTTTACAAAATAGTGCTTTGGGTTTATGTTCTTTCGTTGGATACTTGTTCCTGTTAGTAACAAGTTAAGGTTATCGTTAGGGTTAGTATTAGGGTTAGGGTTAGGGTAGGGTTAGGATTAGGGTTAGGGTTAGGGTTAGGGTTAGGGTTAGGGTTAGGGGCTTGGGGTTAGGTTTAGGGTTATATCACTTTTCAGTTTTCCTGTTATAATAATTGAATGGGCAACACGTATGTGAATTAGTTTACAAAGTAGTGCTTTGCTCTTCTGTTCTTTCATTGGAAACTTGTTCCTGTCTTGGTACAGTGAGATATATTACTTTTCAGTTTTCCTGTATTCCTAGTTGAGCAGGTGACACACATGTGATATAGTTTACAATGTAGTTCTTTGCATTTATGTTCTTTCGTTGGAAATTTTTTCCTGTTAGGAACAAGTTAGGGTAAGGGTTAGGTTTAGGGTTAGGGTTAGGGTTAGGGTTAGGGTAGGTTAAGGTTTGGGTTAGGGTTAAGGTTAGGGGTTAGGGTTAGGCTTAGGGTTAGGGTTAGGTGTTAGGGTTAGTATTAGGTTTAGGGTTAGCGGGTTATGGTTAGAGTTAGAGTTAGGGTTATATCTCTTTTCAGTTTTACTGTTATAATAATTGAACAGGCGACACGAATGTGAATTAGTTTACAATGTTGTGCTTTGCGTTTCTGTTCTTTCGATGGAAACTTGTTTCTGTGCAGTACAGTGCGAGATAACACTTTTCAGTTTTCCTGTATTCCTAATGGAGCAAGCGAAACACATGTGATTCCGTTTAAAAGTAGTGCTTTGCTTTTCTGTTCTTTCTTTCGAAACTTGTTCCTGTTATACACAGTGTGATATAACACTTTTCAGTTTTCCTGTATTTCTGATTGAGCGAGCGACACACATGTGATTTAGTTTACAAAGTAGTGCTTTTCGTTTATGTTCTTTCGTTGGAAACTTGTTCCTGTTAGGAACAAGTTAGTGTTTAGGGTTATGGTTAGGGTTAGGGTTAGGGTTAGGGTTAGGGTTATATCTCTTTTCAGTTTTCCTGTTATAATAATTGAATAGGCGACACGTATGTGAATTAGTTTACAACGTTGTGCTTTGCGTTTCTGTTCTTTCCATGGAAACTTGTTTCTGTGCCTTACATTGCGAGATAACCCTTTTCATTTTTCCTGTATTCCTCATTTAGCGAGCGATACACATGTGATTCTGTTTAAAAGTAGTGCTTTACTTTTCTGTTTTTTTGTTTGAAACTTGTTCCTCTGCTGTACAGTGCGATATATCACTTTTAATTTTTCCTATATTCCTAATTGAGCGAGTGACACACATGTGATTCAGTTTACAAAGTAGTGCTTTGTGTTTCTCTTCTTCTGTTGTAAACTTTTTTCTGTTCTGTACAGTGTGATATATCACTTTTCAGTTTTCTTGTTATAATAATTGAACGGGCGACATGGATGTGAATTAGTTTACAAAGTTGTGCTTTGCGTTTCTGTTCTTTCGATGGAAACTTGTTTCTGTGCCGTACAGTGCGAGATAACACTTTTCAGTTTATCTGTATTCCTAATTGAGCGAGTGACACACATGTGATTTAGTTTACAAAGTAGTGCTTTGCGTTTATGTTTTTTTTGGTTGGAAACTTGTTCCTGTTAGGAGCAAGTTAGAGTTAGGAGTTAGTTTTAGATTTAGGGTTAGGGTTAGGGTAGGGTTAGGGTTAGGGTTAGGGTTAGGTTTAGGGTTAAATTAATGTTTAGGGTTAGGGTTAGTGATTAGGTTTAATGTTACGGTCAGGGTTAGAGCTTGGGGTTGGGTTAGGGTTAGGGTTAGGGTTAGGTTTATATTACTTTTCAGTTTTCCTGTTATAATAATTGAACAGGCGACACGTATGTGAATTAGTTTACAATGTTGTGCTTTGTGTTTCTGTTCTTTCGATGAAAACTTGTTTCTTTGCCGTACATTTCAATATATCACTTTTCAGTTTTTCTGTATTCCTCATTGAAGCGACACACATGTGATTCCGTTTAAAAGTCATGCTTTGCTCTTCTGTTCTTTTGTTGGAAATTTGTTCCTGTGCTGTACAGTGCGATATATCACTATTCAGTTATCCAGTATTCCTAATTGTGCGAACGACACACATGTGATTTACTTTACAAAGTAGTGCTTTGCGTTTCTGTTCTTCTGTTGCAAACTTGTTTCTGTGCTGTACAGTGTGATATATCACTGTTTAGTTTTCCTGTTATAATAACTGAAAGGGCAACACATTATGTGAATTAGTTTACAGAGTTGTGCTTTGCGTTTCTGTTCTTTCTTTTTTCTCTTTTTTTTTTGTAACCATGTTTATAGCAGCTTTATTTGTAATAGCCAGAACCTGGAAACAACCCAGATGTCCTTCAACGTAGGAGTGGGTATAGAAATTGTGGTATTTTTATACAATGGAATACTACTCAGCAATCAAAAAGGTGGAAATCATGAAATTTGCAGGCAAATGGTGGGATCAGTAAAAGATCATTCTGAGGTAAATAACTCATATTTTTTAATGTTTCATATTTTTTAAAAATTAATCTACCTTATGCAGTCACTGGCTACAACCATTCAATACTTTTTGAGATGTGTTCTCATTTTAACATTTCATTCTCTAATTTATCCCTTAAATGAATCAATTTACAAGTCAGATTGAAAACAATTTTCCAAGCCTGCCTCTAGCATTCTTATCTCATTATCATTACCTATTTTACATGTTGTCACTACAATTTTCTCAAAGCCTAACTCTGTCATGTTAATATTTATTAATACATGCAGATAATCATGAAAATCTGAGTAGGTGAAATACATATTTTCATATTCCACTAATAATATTATTTTACTTCAAATATATTTACTGAAATATAGATACACATGTTTGCATGATATATATATATATATATATATATATATATATATATATATAATCTTGTCACATTGCCATGTAATTATGATTACACTGGGCAGTGTTCTAAAGTACTCAAATTTTAAGTTCTGAAACTAAGTTGAATATAACTTTACCATTCTGTGTAACAACTCCAAGCATGAAATCATAGTATTGGAGTATCCATGGCTCACTGTAAGAGGGTCAGAGCATAGTAGTATTATCTATGTGTTTGATATAAACATTAAAAAATCGAAAGCTATGCTTCTGATTGGTTGTGTTTCTATTCATTCACTTAACTCACATTTATTAAAATTTGACAGTGAATAATGTCAATATTTTAACCTTACCAAGTAAAATATTTTTAACATCTTCTGGAACTTATTAGAAGATCATAATATGCTACATAGAAAATTTTAGATTACAATGTGGGTTTTGTCTTATAGTCTGTTATATGATTGTTTATATTTATTGAATTTTTTACATTGAATTATCCCTAAATTTCTCAGATGAAGCCTAGTTGATCATGATGGTTGAAGTTTTGGATGTGTTTCTGGATTTGTTTTTTTTTATCTTCTACCTATTTTTTTTTCAATGCAGTTTATTCAGGAACCTTGAACAATCATCTGACCCTGGGGAAAGCCAGCCCACAGCTTAAATAGCCTCTGGGTAGCCAACCTCAGCATGCCACGTGGGCAATGCAGATAGGTCCACATACATGGAAGCAAGCCAGATCCTCAGCCTTAGCCAAATGTGGAGTTGTTTGTGACAGAGAGCACTCACCATCCGGAAGGTGGAAGGCTGAAACCAGCTCCATCTTTCAGGCGTGTCATTACGCAGCTCTCTACAGTTCCCCCTTTTTGTTTTAGATGCATCAGGCAAGAGTAGAGGTCTGATCTCTGATATTAGAAAAAAATTGGGACTTTGTACCGATGTTTATTTAGGTGTCATCCACCCAAAGAGCATCAGACCCGTCCGATACCTTTTTCTCAGAGGCTGGACCTGGGGCATCAACCCGCATGCAATCAGACATGCTCTTCTCTGGGTCCAAGGCTGCTGACCCTGAGTGCAGTGCTTAGCCTTGCATCCTGAGCATAACATTTTAGGTTTTTATGGTAGACAACCATGCTTGGGAAACTGTCCTGCTTCAATGGCTGTAAAGGCCTGAATGGTCATGGCTGCATTACGCTGTTGTGAGACTCTAATCTTGCATATATACCACAGGCAAACCAAGGTGATCAACACCAGAAGGCCTCACCAGAAGGACTGCTAGCGCTCCCATGCCCGCCCATTTCTTCAGATGATTCATGGCTGCAGCAATCCATGATGATAATCCTGTGGCTAGTCCCTCGTCCACTCTGGTAGAATTTACCATGACAATGGCCACTCTCAGCTGGTGCATCGTTGTATCAATTCTCAGTCAATTAACTAAAATATAGCTTGACAAGTGTTTAGACAGATTTGCAGCACAGGGAAAATTCTCATGTTGTAAGTTAGTGACACAAAGTCCAGCATACTTTCATTGACAGCCAAGTTGAAGCGATTTGCCATAGGGTATCAATTTGCTCCTGCACGAGAGTCAAACCTCTGATTGAATACCATCAAACCTCCTTTTAGTTGAACATTAATTCCTTTTTGTACATCTAAGGCATGAGCTACATTGGCTAAAAGGTTATTCAGGGTCTGAGCAGTCTGCCCAGTATGACTCATGGCTAATGCTGTGGTGGTAGCTCCAACAGCTGCCAATGAGATGGCAGTAACAATTTCAGCTGTAATTCCAAAATCCCTTTTCTGTCTGAAGATAGTCATAGCGTGAGGGCATCAGCGGGCACAGGCACCAAGAGAGGCTTGCTTTTCTTGCCCAATGCTGTAATGCTAGTAAATTTACTAGCTGGTTACTCACATCGTTATATCTCTTTTCAGTTTTCTGTATTCCTAATTGGTGGCACACAGTGGCACACATGTGATTTAGTTTACAAAGTAGTGCTTTGCGTTTCTGTTCTTTCGTTGGAAACTTGTTCCTGTGCTGTCAAGTCTTGAGATAACACTTTTCAGTTTTCCTGTATTCCCAAAAGAGCGAGGACACTCATTTGATTCCGTTTAAAAGTAGTGCTTTGCTTTCCTGTTCTTTCCTCAAAACTTGTTCCTGTGCTGTACAGTGCGTTATATCTCTTTTCAGTTTTCCTGTATTCCTAATTGAGCGAGGGCACACATTTGATTTAGTTTACAAAGTAGTGCTTTGCGTTTCTGTTCTTTCGTTGGTTAGGGTTATAGTTAGGGTTAGGGTTAGGGTTAGGGTTAGGTTTTTGGTTAGGGTTAGGGGCTTATAGTTAGGGTTAGGGTTATATCACTTTTCAGTTTTCCTGTTATAATAATTGAAGGGGCTACATGTGTGTGAATTATTTTACAAAGTTGTGCTTTGTGTTTCTCTTCTTTCGATGGAAACTTGTTTCTGTGCCTTAAGGTGCGAGATAACACTTTTCAGTTTTCCTGTATTCCTAATTGAGTGAGCGACACACATGTGATTCCGCTTAAAAGTAGTGCTTTTCTTTTCTTTTCTTTTGTTCGAACTTGTTCCTGTGCTGTACAGTGCATTATATCACTTTTCAGTTTTACTGTATTCCTAATTAAGCGAGTGGCACACATGTGACTTAGTTTACAAAGTAGTGCTTTGCGTTTCTGTTCTTTCCTTAGGAACAAGTTAGGGTTAGGATTAGGGTTAGGGTTAGGGTTAGGGTTAGGGTTAGGGTTAGGGTTAGGGTTAGGGTAGGGGGTGGTTTAGGGTTAGGGTAGGGTTAGGGTGAGGTTAGGGTTAGGGTTAGGGGCTTAGGGTTAGGGTTAGGATTAAAACACTTTTTCAGTTTTCCTGTTATAATAAATGAACAGGTGAAAGCGAATGTGAATTAGTTTACAAAGTTGTGCTTTGCGCTTCTGTTCTTTGGATGAAAACTTGTTACTTTGCTGTACATTTGATTTTTAAGCTTTTCCAGTTTCCTGTATTCTGTATTCCTAATTGAGTGAGCGACACATGTGATTTACTTTACAAAGTAGTGCTTTGCGTTTCTGATCTTCTGTTGGAAACTTGTTCCTGTGCTGTAGAATTCGATATATTACTTTTCAGTTTTCCTGTTATGATAATTGAGCAGGCGACATGTATGTGAATTAGTTTACAAAGTTGAGCTTTGCGTTTCTGTTCTTTGATGAAAACTTGTTTCTTTGCCATAATTTCTATATCGCTTTTCCAGTTTCCCTGTATTCCTAATTGAGTGAAGCGACACACATGTGATTTAGTTTAGAAAGTAGTTCTTTGCGTTTTCTGTTCTTCTATTTGGAAACTTGTTTCTGTGCTGTACAGTGTGATATATCACTTTTCAGTTTTCTTGTTTTATAATAATTGAGCAGGTGACACATATGTGAATTAGTTTACAAAGTTGTGCTTTGTGTTTCTCTTCTTTCGATGAAAACTTGTTTCTTTGCTGTACATTTCGATATATGGCTTTTTAGTTTTCCTGTATTCCTATTTGAGTTTCCCTGCGGCGACACACATGTGATTTAGTTCACAAAATAGTGATTTGCGTTTCTGTTCTTCTGTTGGAAACTTGTTTCTGTGCTGTACAGTGTGATATATCACTTTTAAGTTTTCCTGTATTCCTAATTGAGTAGTGGCACACATGTGATTAAGTTTACAAAGTAGTGCTTTGCGTTTATGTTCTTTCTTTGGAAACTTGTTCCTGTTAGGAACAAGTTAGGGTTAGGTAAGGGTTAGGGATAGGGGTAGGGTTAGGGGGTTAAGGTTATGGTTAGGGTTATATCAATTTTCAGTTTTCCTGTTATAATAATTGAACAGTCGACAAGTATGTGAATTAGTTTGCAAAGTTGTGCTTTGTGTTTCTGTTCTTTCGATGAAAACTTGTTTCTTTGCCGTACATTTCAATATATCACTTTTCAGATTTCCTGTATTCCTAATTGAGCTAGCAACACACATGTGATTTCATTTACAAAGAAGTGCTTTGCGTTTCTGTTCTTCTGTTGGAAACTTTTTCTGTGCTGTACAGTGTGATATATCACTATTTAGTTTTCCTTTTATCATAATTGAACTTATGTGAATTAGTTTATAAAGTTGTGCTTTGCGTTTTTGTTCTTTTCGATGGAAACTTGTTTCTGTGCTGTACAGTGCCAGATAACATTTTCAGTTTTCCTGTATTCCTAATTGAGAGAGCAACACATATGTGATTACGTTTAAAAAGTAGTGCTTTGCTTTTCTGTTCTTTCCTTGCAAACTTGTTCCTTTTTAGGAACAAAGCTTAGGAGTTAGGGTTAGGGTTAGTGTTAGGGTTAGGTTTTAGGGTTAGGGTTGGGGTTAGGGGGTTAGGGTTAGGGTTAGCGTTAGGGTTAGGGGTTAGGGTTAGTGTTAGGGTTAGGGTTAGGGTTACAGGGTTAGGGTTACATGGTTAGGGTTAGGGTTAGGGTTAGGGTTAGGGTTAGGGTTAGGGGGTTAGTGTTAGGGTTAGGGTTAGGGTTACAGGGTTAGGGTTACAGGGTTAGGGTGAGGTTATATCACTTTTCAGTTTTCCTGTTATAATAATTGCAGGCGACACGTATGTGAATTAGTTTACAAAGTTGTGCTTTGCGTTTCTGTTCTTTCGATGGAAACTTGTTTTTCTGTGCCGTACAGTGAGATAACACTTTTCAGTTTTCATGTATTCCCTAATTGGTAAGCGACACACATGTGATTACTTTTAAAAGTAGTACTTTGCTTTTCTGTTCTTTCGTTGGAATCATGTTCCTGTGCTGGATGGTGCGATATATCACTTTTCAGTTTTCCTGTATTCCTAATGAAGCAGAAACACACATGTGATTTAGTTTTCAAAGTTGTGCTTTGCCTTTCTGTTCTTTCATTGCAAACTTCTTTCTTTGCTCTAAAGTAGGAGATATCACTTTTCAGTTTTCCCGTATTTCTAATTGTACAGGCGACACACATGTTAATTAGTTTACAAAGTTGTGCTTTACATTCCTGTTCTTTCGTTGGAAACTTGTTTCTTTGAGGTACAGTCACGAGATATCATTTTCAGTTTTCATGTTATCCTAATTGAACTGGCGACACACATGTGATTTAGTTACCAAAGTTGTGCTTTGCGTTTCTGTTCTTTCATTGGAAACTTCTTTCTGTGCTCTAAAGTGGGAGATATCACTATTCAGTTTTCCTGTATTCCTAATTGAACGGACCACACACATGTTACTTAGTTTACAAAGTTGTGCTTTACATTTCTGTTCTTTCGTTGGAAACTTGTTTCTTTGAGGTACAGTGCAAGATATCATTTTCAGTTTTCATGTAATCCTAATTGAACTGGCGACACACATGTGATTTGGTTACCAAAGTTGTGCTTTGCGTTTCTGTTCTTTCATTGGAAACTTCTTTCTGTGCTCTAAAGTGGGAGATATCACTATTCAGTTTTCCTGTATTCCTAATTAGTAGGCGACACAAATGTGATTTAGTTTAAAAAGTCGTGCTTTGCCTTTCTATTCTTTTATTTGGAAACTTGTTTCTATGCACTACAGTGGGAGATATCACTTTTCAGTTTTCTTGTATTTCTAATTGAGCAGGCTACATACATGTTACTTAGTTTACAAACTTGTGATTTACATTTCTGTTCTTTTTTTTGGAATCATCTTTCTGTGCACTACAGTGGGAGATATCACTTTTCAGTTTTCCTGGATTCCTAATTGGTAGGCGACACACATGTTAAGTAGTTTGCAAAGTTGTGCTTTATATTTCTTTTCTTTCATTGGAAACTTGTTTCTCTGAGGTACAATGTGAGATATCACTTTTCAGTTTTCCTGGATTCCTAATTGAACAGGTGACACACATGTGATTTAGTTTCCAATGTTGTGCTTTGCTTTTCTGTTCATTCATTGCAAACTTCTTTCTGTGCTCTAAAGTGGAAGATATCACTTTTCAGTTTTCTAGTATTCCTATTTGTGCAGGGGACACACAGGTTGCATAGTTTACAAAGTTGTGCTTTACATTTCTGTTCTTTCGTTGGAAACTTGTTAGTGTGAGGTACAATTCGAGATATCACTTCTCAGTTTTCCTGTTTTCCCTAATTGAGCAGGTGACACACATGTGATTTAGTTTTCAAAGTTTTGCTTTGTGTTTCTGTTTTTATTGGAAACTTCTTTCTCTGCTCTAAAGTGGGAGATATCACTTTTCAGTTTTCCTGTATTCCTAATAGTGCAGGCAACACACATGTTACTTAGTTTACAAAGTTGTTTTTACATTTCTGTACTTTCGTTGGAAATTTCTTTCTGTGCTCTCAAAGTGGGAGATCTCACGTTTCAGTTTTCTGTATTCCTAATGGAGCAGGCGACACAAATGTGATTTAGTTTACAAAGTTTTGCTTAGCCTTTCTATTCTTTTGTTGGAAACTTGTTTCTATGCACTAGAGTGGGAAATATCACTTTTCAGTTTTCATGTATTCCTAATTGAACGGGCGACACACATGTGATTTAGTTTCGAATGTTGTGCTTTGCGTTTCTGTACTTTCATTGGGATCTACTTTCTGTGCCTCTAAAGTGGGAGGGTTAGGGTTAGGGGTTAGGGTTAGGGTTAGGGTTAGGGTTAGGGTTAGTGTGAGGTTTAGAGTTAGGGGGTTAGGGTTAGGGTTAGGGATATATAACTTTTCAGTTTTCCTGTTATAAGAATTGAACAGGCGACACATATGTGAATTAGTTTACAAAGTTGTGCTTTGCGTTTTTGTTCTTTCGATGGAAACTTGTTTCTTTGCCATACAGCATGAGATAACAATTTTCAGTTTTCCTGTATTCCCAATTGAGCTAGCGACACACATGTGATTTAGTTTACAAAGTAGTCCTTTGCTTTTCTCTTCTTTCGTTCGAAAATTGTTCCTGTGTTGTACAGTGTGATATATATATCACATTTCAGCTTTCCTGTATTGCTAATTGAGCGAGTGACACACAAGTGATTTAGTTTACAAAGTAGTGCTTTGCGTTTATGTTCATTCGGTGGTAACTTGTTCCTGTTACGAACAAGTTAGGGTTAGGGTTAGGGTTAGGAATAGGGTTAGGGTTAGGGTTATATCACTTTTCAGGTTTCCTGTTATAATAATTGAACAGGCGACAGGTATGTGAATTAGTTTCAAAGTTGTGCTTTGCGTTTCTGTTCTTTCGATGAAAACTTGTTTCTTTGCTGTAAAGTTTGACATATCACTTTTCAGCTTTCCTGTACTCCTAATTGAGCAAGGTGACACACATGTGATTTAGTTTACAAAGTAGTGCTTTGCGTTTATATTCTTTAGTTGGATACTTGTTCCTGTTAGGAACAAGTTAGTGTTATGGTAAGGGTTAAGGTTAGGGTTAAGGTAGGATTAGGGGTAGGGTTAGGGTTACGGGTTAGGTTTAGGATTAGGGTTAGGTTTAGGGTGCGAGGGTTAGGGTTAGGGTTAGGGTTAGGGTTAGGGTTGGGTTATATCACTTTTCAGTTTTCCTGTTAAAATAATTGAAAAAGCGACACATATGTGAATTAGTTTACAAAGTTGTGTTTGCGTTTCTGTTCTTTTCGATGAAAAATTGTTTCTTTGCTGTAAAGTTCGATATATCACTTTTCAGTTTTCCTGTAGTCCTAATTGGCGAGCCACAAACATGTGATCTAGTTTACAAAGTATTGCTTTGTGTTTCTGTTCTTCTGTTGGAAATTTGTTCCTGTGCTGTACAGTGTGATATATCACTTTTCAGTTTTCCTGTATTCCTAATTGAAGCGAGTGACACACATGTGATTTAGTTTACAAAGTAGTGCTTTGCGTTTATGTTCCTTCTTTGGAAAATTTTCCTGTTAGGAATAAGTTAGCGTTAGGGTTAGGGTTAGAGGTTAGGGTAGGTTATGGTTAGGGTTAGGGTTAGGTTTAGATGGTTAGGGTTATGGTTAGTGTTAGGGTTAGGGTTAGGGTTAGGGTTAGAGGTTGTTAGGGTGAGGGTTAGGGTTAGGGTTAGGGGTCAGGGTCAGGGTTAGGGTCAGGATCGGGGTCAGGGTCTGGGTCAGGATTAGGGTTAGGGGTCAGGGTTAGGGTTGGGGGGGATACAGGTTAGGGTTAGGGGTTAGGGTTAGGGTTATGGTTAGAGTTAAAGTCAGGGTTAGGGTTAGGGTTAGGGGTTAGAGTTAGGGTTAGGGTTAGGGTTAGGGGTTAGGAGGTTAGGGTTAGGGGGTTAGGGTTAGGGTTTAGGGTTAGGGTTAGGGCTGGCTGGTGGTTGGGGTTAGGGGGTTAGGGTTATAGGGTTAGGGTTAGGGTTAGGAGGTTAGGGTTGGGGTTAGGGTTAGGGTTAAGGTTAGGGTTAGGGTTAGGGGTTAGGGGTTAGGGTTAGAGGGTTAGGGGTTAGGGTTAGGGGGGTTAGGGGTTAGGGTTAGAGCTAGGGTCAGGGTCAGGGTCAGGTTTAGGGTTAGGGGCTGGTGCTAGGGCTAGGGCTGAGGCTGGGGCTGGGGCTGGAGGCTAGGGCTGGGGCTAGGGGCTATTGGGCTAGGGACTAGGACTATGGCTGGGGGCTAGGGCTAGGTTAGGGCTAGGGGATAGGGCTAGGGCTCAAGGGTTAGGGGATGGGGCTGGCTGGGGCTAGGGCTGGGGGCTGAGGCCAGGGGGGCTGCTGGGGGCTAGGGCTGGAGGGCCTCAGGGTCAGGGCCAGGGCTGGGGGTTCAGGGCTCAGGGGGCTAGGTGTTTGGGTTGGGGCTAGGGGCTTAGTGCTGGGGCTAGGACTGGTTAGGCTAGGACTAGGGGCTAGGGCTATGGGGGGGCTAGGGCTAGGGCTGGGGACTAGGGCAGGGGGGCTAAGGCTTAGCGTGCTAGGGCTAGGGTTAGGGTAGGGGGGTTAGGGTTATGGTTAGGGGTCAGGGTTAGGGGTTAGGGCTGGCCAGGGGGCGGGGTCAAGGCCAGGACCAGGGCCGCCAGGGCCAGGGCCAGGGCTGTCCAGGGCCAGGGCCAGGGCTGTCAGGGTCAGGGCCAGGGCTGTCAGGGTCAGTTTCAGTGCTGTCAGAGTCAGGGTCAGGGCTGTCAGGGTTAGGGTTAGGGGTTAGGGGTTATGTTTAGGGTTAGTGTTAGGGTTAGGGTTAGGGTTAGGGGGGTTAGGTTTAGGGTTAGAGGGTTAGGGTTAGGGTTATGGTTAGGGGGTTAGGGTTAGGGTTAGGGGTTAGGGGTTAGGGTTAGGGGTTAGGGTTAGCTCTCCACATCCCCTTTTGTTTTTAAATGAAAACTGGGTTAAAGCCTATAAGCGTGGCACAGAGAGTCAGCCTTAGGGTTCAGTTAGATCCTTCTTTGGGAGTTAGCGATCAGGAGCTTGGCTGGATTACTTAACCCACCAGGTGCAAGGAACAAGGGTCTAGGGAGGTGCAGGGCTAAGGGAGAAGATTAAAAAAGGAGGTGACACCCATTCCCGTGCAATGGAATAAAATTCCAGGGTGCAAGGGCTGTCATCCTCCTATCTGGGGATGGGGTACCATAGGGTGCTTAGGCAAAGGCAACATTGACTTGGATCAAAGCATCGACTCAGGGTTGGGGCTAGGGGCTTAGGTGCATGGGCTGAGTGTCACAGTCTATTTTAATTTTTAACATGGATAGGGGCAAATTTTGGGAGATGATCCTTGTTTCTGGGGGCCACAGGAGTTAGGGGATAGGGACCTAGGGTTTGATTTTGGGTAGTTGAGTTTGCAGAACCACCAGAATAAAAGGGGTTAGGGCCACAACAGGGTTGGGGTCAAACATTCCAACCCCCAATCTTAAAGTAAGAAAAAGGCAGAAGAAACCCAGGGGTAATAAGCCATCTGTAGGGTCAGGGTTAGGGTTAGGGTTAGGTTAGGGTTAGTGGTCAGTGTTAGGGAGTGACTCTTCAAGTGGTAGTTAGGTGTATCTGTCAAAGATCATCTATAGCTGTCTTCAGCTTTAGCGTGAGGTGCTAGGGGTACCCAGAATGGATGGTTTTGGGGCTGGGAAAACACAGAGGGCTCCCCTGGATCATATTAAGATGGGCTGGGCGTTCCATTGACCAGTGCTGGGACATGGGGGCTGGATTTGATCATTTCTTTGGGCCTAGGGGCTAGGCAGTGAGATCTAGGGCGAATATTAATTGAGGCTCCCAAATTCAAAAAATTGAGTGTGAGGTTGGCTGGGAGGATAGGGGACTCTGGGGCTAGGGGCTAGGGCCTCCTGGACTCTCCTATTGTTTTGAGTAAGTAGGATTTGGGGCTCTGGCTGGGCAGGGCTAATAATACCTGGCTGAGGGGCTGGGCTGGGGGCTAGGGATGGGGCACTTTTATTGGGGGCTAGGGCTGGGGCTAGGGGCTAGGGGCTGGGGCTGTGGCAGTTGGGCTTAGTGCTAGGGGCTCCCCAGGGGCTGGGACTCTAGGGCTGGGACTAGGGGGGCTGAAGGCTAGGGGGGCAGTCAGGCTGGGGGGGCAAAGGGGGCTAGGGCTAGGCAAGCTAGGGCAGAAACATGCAAATATTGGGGTTTGCAAAGGACAATGCCCAGGGCTAAGGGTCAGGGGCAGGGCACAGGGTCAGTGGCCAGGGTCTAGGGTTAGGGGTTAGGGAGGGGGTTAGCTGGGTCACAGTTTTGGGTGTTAGGGTCTCAGGTTTGGGGTTCTAGTTGGGGTAGATGACACAACCAGGGCCAGCTGAAACAGGGCCAAACTTTTATGAAAGGGGTTAGCCAGGGCTCTCAAAGCCAGACCCAGGGCTGTTAGGGTTAGGGTTAGGGTTGGGGTTAGGGTTAGGGTTATGGGGTTAGGGTTGGGGTTAGATGGTTAGGGTTAGGGGTTAGGGTTAGGGTTAGGGTTAGGGTTAGTGTTAGTGTTTAGGGTTAGGGTTCAGGGTTAGGTCAGGGTTAGGGGTTAGGGGTTAGGGGTTAGGGTTAGGTGTTAGGGTTAGGGTTAGGGTTAGAGTTAGGGTTAGTTAGGTTAGGGTTGGGGTTAGGGTTAGGGTTAGGGTTAGGGTTAGGGTTAGGAGTTAGGGTTAGGGTTACAGTTAGGGTTAGGGTTAGGGGTTAGGGGTTAGGGTTAGGAGGGGTTAGGGGTTAGGGTTAGGGTTAGGGTTAGGGTTAGAATTAGGGTTAGGATTAGGGGTTATTAGGGTTGGTGTTGGGGTTAGGGTTAGGGGTTAGGGTTAGGGGGTTAATTTAGGTTAGTGTTAGGGTTAGGGTTAGGGTTAGGGTCAGGGGGTTAGGGTTAGGGTTAGGTTTAGGGGTTAGGGCTGGGGCAGGGGCTGGGGCTCAGGGCTGGGGCTGGAGGCTAGGGCTGGGGCTAGGGCTGGGGGCTGGGGCTGGGGCTGGGGGCTAGGAGGCTAGGGTTGGGGCTAGGGGCTATGGGGCTAGGGGGCTGGGGCTAGGGGCTGGGCTAGGCTAGGGGCTGTGGCTAGGGGATGGGGCTATGGGGCTGGGGCTGGGGCTGGGGCTAGGGTGCTGGGGGCTAGGGGCCTAGGGGGCTAGGGGGGGGGGAGGAGGGCTAGGGCTGGGGCTGGGGCTGGGGCTGGGGGCTAGGGCGGGGTCAAGGAGGCCAGGACCAGGGCTTGGGCAGGGGCAGGGGCAGGGCTGCCAGGGACAGGGCAGGGGCTGTCAGGGTCAGGGCCATGGCTGTCAGGGGCAGGTTTCAGTGCTGTCAGAGTCTGGGGTCAAGGCTGTCAGGGTTGGGGTTGGGGTTAGGGGTTTAGTTTAGGGTTAGTGTTAGGGTTAGGGTTAGGGGTGGGGGTCAATGGTTAGAACCAGGGTTAGGTTTAGGGTTAGAGGGTTATGGTTAGGGTTATGTTCATGACCAGGGTTCAGGGTTAGGTTTAGGGAAGGGTTAGGGTTAGGGTTAGGTGTTAGGGTTAGGGTTAGATGGTTAGGGTTAGGGTTAGGGTTAGGGTTAGGGTTAGGGTTAGGGTTAGGGTTAGTGTTATGGTTAGGGTTAGGGTTAGGGTTAGGGTTAGGGTTAGGGGTTAGGGTTAGGGTTGTCAGGTTAGGGTTAGGGTGTTAGTGTTAGGGGTTATTGTTAGAAGTCAGGGTCAGGGAGTGTCAGGGTCAGGTTTCAGGTTTAGGGAGGGTTAGGGTGAGGTTAGGGTTAGTTCAGTTAGGGTTAGGGTAGGGTTAAAGTCAGGGTTAGGGTTAGGGTTAGGGGTTAGGGTTAGGGTTAGGGTTTAGGGTTAGGTTAGGGTTAGGGTTAGGGTTTAGGGTTAGTGTTAGGGTTAGGGTTAGGGTTAGGGGTTAAAGTTAGGGTTAGGGTTAGGTTTAGGGTTAGGGTTGGGGTTAGGGTTAGGGGTTAGGGTTAGGGGTTAGGGTTAGGGGTTAGGGTTAGGGTTAGGGTTAGGGGTTAGGGTTAGTGGTTAGGGGTTAGGGTTAGTGTTAGTGTTAGGGTTAGGGTTAGAGTCAGGGTCAGGGTCTTGGTCAGGGGTCAGGTTTAGGGGTTAGGGCTGGGGCTAGGCCAGGCTAGGCCAGTCTGGGGCTGGGGCTGGGAGGGCTGTAGGGCTATGGCTGGAGCTAGGGGTAGGGGGGCTAGGGGCAGGGGCTGGGGGCTGGGGGGTTAGGGGCTGGGTTTTAGGGGGCTATGGCTGGGGGGCTGGGACTGGGTTTAGGGGTTGGGCTGGGGCTAGGGCTGGGGCTGGGGCTGGGAGCTAGGGCTGTGGCTGGGGGTTAGGGGCTGGGGGGCTAGGGGCTGGGGCTGAGGCTAGGGGCTAGGGAGGGGCTAGGGCTGGGGCTAGGGTTAGGGCTGGGGCTAGGGGCTAGGGCTTGGGCTGGGGGCTGGGGCTTGGGCTAGGGGCTAGTGGTTAGGGCAGGGTTTAGGGGACTGGGGGGCTGGGACTGGGGCTGGGGCTAGGGGCTAGGGGCTAAAAGGCTAGGGCTAGGGCTGGGGGGCTGGGGCTAGGGGCTGGGGCTAGGGCTAGGGGGCTAGGGCTAGGGGCTAAGGCCAGGGGCTGGGCTAGGGTTAGTGTAAGGGGTTAGGGTTATGGTTATTGGGTCAGGGGTAGGGGTCAGGGTTCAGGGGTTAGGGGCAGGGGGTCAAGGCTAGAACCAGGGCTAGGGTTAGGGCCAGGGCCAGGGCTGCTAGGGGCCAGGGCCAGGGCTGTCAGGGCCAGGGCCAGGGCTGTCAGGGTCAGGGGGTTAGGGGTTAGGGGTTAGGTTTAGGGTTATTGGGTTAGGGTTAGGGTTAGGAGGGTTAGGGTTAGGGTTAGGGGTTAGGGTTAGGGTTAGGGTTAGGGTTAGGGGTGTAGGGTTAGGTGTTAGTGGGCTGGGTTAGGGCTGGGGATTAGGGTTAGGGTTAGGGCTGGGGGATTAGGGGGTTAGGGTTAGGGTTAGGGGTTGGGGTTAGGGGGTTGGGGTTGGGGTTAGGGTTAGGGCTTCTTGGGTTAGGGGCTAAGGCTTGGTTAGGGTTAGTGTTAGGGTTAGGGTTAGGGCTTTAGGGTTAGGGGTTAGGGTTAGGCTGGGGCTAGGAGGTTAGGGTTAGGATTAGGGCTGGGTTGGGGTTGGTGTTGGGGTTGGCCAGCGGGTTAGGGTGTAGGGGTTAGGGTTAGGTTTAGGGGTCAAGGGTTAGGGTCAGGTTCAGGCAGGGCCAGGGTTAGAACCAGGGCCAGGGCCAGGGTTAGGGGCCAGGGCCAGGGGTTAGGGTTAGGGCTTAGGGGATAGGGTTAGGGTTAGGGGTTGCCAGGGTTAGGGGTTAGTGTTAGTGTTAGGGGTCAGGGTCAGGGTCAGGATCAGGGTCAGTGTTAGTGTTAGGGAGGGTTAGGGTTAGGGTTAGGGTTAGGGTTAAAGTCAAGGTTAGGGTTAGGGTTAGGGGTTAGGGTGGGGTTTAGGGTTAGGGTTAGGGGTTAGGGTTAGGAGGTTAGGGTTTTGTTAGGGTTAGGGTTCTAGTGTTAGGGTTTGGGGTTAGGGGTTAGGGTTAGCGTTAGGGGTGGTTAGGAGTTAGGTTAGGGTTATGGTTAGGGTTAGGGGTCAGTGTCAGGGTCAGTGTCAGGGTCAGGGTCAGGGGTTAGGGTTGGGGTCAGGGTCAGTGTCAGGTTCAGGGTTAGTGGGGTTAGGGTTAGGTTTTAGGGTTAGGGTTAGGGGTTAAAGTCAGGGGTTAGGTTTAGGGTTAGGGTTAGGGTTAGAGTTAGGTTTAGGTTTTAGGTTTAGGGGTTAGGGTTAGGGTTTGGGGGTTAGGGTTAGGGTTAGGGGGGGTTAGTGTTAGGGTTAGTGTTAGGGTCAGGTTCAGGGTCAGGGGTCAGGGTTCAGGGTCAGGGTTAGTGTTAGGGCCTAGGGCTGGGGCTGGGGCTGGGGCTGGAAGGCTAGGGCTGGAGCTAGGGGCCTAGGGGATTAGGGGTAGGGCTAGGGGGCTAGGGAGGCTAGGGGCTAGGGCAGGGGCTCAGGGGGGCTCAGGGTGGCTAGGGGGCTAGGAGGCTAGGGCTAGGGCTGGGGCTGGGGCTGGGGCTAGGGGCTGGGGCTAGGATTAGGTGCTAGGGGCTAGGGCTGAGGCTAGGTGCTATGGGGCAAGGGCTGGGCCAGGGGGGCTGGGTCTGGGTGGCTGGGGCTGGGGGGTCTAGGGCTGGGGCTAGGGTGGCTAGTGCTGGGGGGCTGGGACTGGGGCTAGTATGCTAGGGGGCTAGGGACGGGGGCTGGGGGGCTGGGGGCCTAGGAAGCTAGGGGAGGGGCTGGGGCTAGGGGCTAGGGGCTATGGCTGAGGGGTTAGGGCTTAGGGGTTATGGTTATGGTTATGGGGTCAAGGGTTAGGTCAATGGTCTGGGGCAGGGGTCAGTGTCAGGGCCAGGAACAGGGCTACCAGGACAAGGGCCCAGGGCTGCCAGGGCCAGGAACAGGTCTGCCAGGGCCAGGGCCAGGGCCAGGCCTGTCAGGGCAGGGCCTGGGGTGTCAGGGTCAGGGCCCAGGGCTGTCAGGGTCAGGTCAGTGCTGTCAGGGTGGGGGGTCAGGGCTGTCAGGGTTAGGGTTAGGGTTAGGGGTTAGGGTTTGGGGTCAAAGTTTGGGTTCAGGGTCAAGGGCCAGGTCAGGGCCAGGGGCGAGGGCCGCAAGGGCTGCCAGGCGAGGGCCCTCAGGGCTATCAGGGCCACTGCCACGGCTGCCAGGCCAGGGCTGTCAGCGTCAGGGCCAGGGTTGTCAGGGTCAGTGTCAGTGCTGTCAGAGTCAGGGTCTGGGCTGTCAGGGTTAGGGTTAGGGTTAGGGGTTGGGGTTAGGTTTAGCTGTTAGGGTTAAGGGGTCAAGGTTAGGGTTAAGGGTCACTTGGCCAGGGTCAGGGCCAGGGCTGCCAGGGCCAGGGCCCAGGGCCAGGGAAGAGGAGCATAAGGGCTGCCAGGGACAGGGACCGTCAGGACTATCAGGGCCTCGGCCAGGGCTGCCAGTGCCAGGGCTGTCAGAGTCAGGGCCAGGGCTGTCAGGATCAGGGCCAAGACTGTCAGCGCCAGGGCCAGGGCTGTCAGGGTCAGGGCCAGGGCTGTCAGGGTGTTGGAAGCGCGTGATTCCTCTGCGCTGCCAGAAGCGCTGCGTGGCACAAGGGTCCCTTTGCACCAAGCCTTTATTACAGTCAATCGATGAAAGGAGGAGAGGAGGCAGGCCCGGCCATCTAGTCTGGGGCGGCGCATGCATTGGCCGACAGACACACCAGCATCCCGCGGGCAGCGGTCAGAGGCGGGCAAGAACCAGGCAGAGAGAGGGGGGAGGAGGAGGGAGGAGAGTGCCAGGGTCCAGAAGTGGCGCTGTTTATATAAGCCCTGGTGGCACCTAAGTGGCGTGTCAATACCCTGATTGGCTGCTCACTCTTTACCCGCCTGATGACTTATTGCCCAGCGTGCTTAGTGTGCTTATGCAATTTTTATAACCCGTGCATGTACTGGAGGTTTTTTTACAGTTTTGAGGGCAAAATGTCAGCGCCACCTAGTGGCGTCTGAGTCTCAGCTCTCCACATCCCCCTTTTGTTTTAATAAATGAAAACTGCCTTAAAGCCTATAAGCGTGGCACAAGAGAGCCCTAAGCTCGATCAGCGAGATCCTTCTTTGGGAGTAAGCGATCAGAGCTTTAGATTACTTCCTTAACCCACCAGGTGCAATGGAGTCAAGTCCTCTGGGTGCAGGGCTAAGGGAGAAGATTAAAAAAGGAGGTGACACCCATTCCCGTGCAATGGAATAAAATTCCAGGGAGTGCAAGGGCTGTCATCCTCCTATCTAGGTACCCATAGCCGCAGGCAAAGGCAACAGTGACTTGGATCACTCATCGACTCAGGGCAATGGGTAAAACCCTGAGGTGCATCGACTGAGTGTCACAGTCTGTTTTAATTTTTAACATGGATAACCAAATTTTGGGAGATGATCCTTGTTTCAAGGCCACAAGAGTTTGCGAGATCGCGACCTAGGCGCGTTTATATTGGGTATTGAGTTTGCAGAACAACCAGGTAAAAACACTAAGCCCCAACATAGTGCTGCACCAAACATTCAACCCCCACCCAATCTTAAAGTAAGAAAAGGCAGAAGAAACCAGGGTAATAAGCCATCTGTGGGCGATGAGTCCACTCGAGTAATTAGTGGTCATCCTGCGCGCCCTTGACTCTTCAAGTGGTAGCAGGTGTATCTGTTGAAGATCATCTTCAGCTGTCACCAGCTTTCGCGTGAGGCGCTCAGTACCCAGAATGGATTGTTTTTCCTCCTGTGGGAAAACACAGACAGCTCCCTGGATCATATTAAGATAGGATCGGGCCTTTCCATTGACCAGTTAAGACATCCTTCCATTTGATCATTTCTTTGGGCCTATTAGGCCTATGCAGTGAAGATCAGCTGCGAATGGCCTTGACTGTCAAATTCAAAAAATTGAGTGTGAAGAGTGCCAAAGGAAGCGGTCACTTGTGGCACTGAGAGGCAGAGCCTCCTGGACTCTCCCTATTGTTTTTATTAAGTAGGATTTTAGGGTGCGGTGAGCATGTTTAATAATACCCTGACTTTGAGGTTTATATGGGAGACCCGTTAGATGGGTCACTTTTATTTGATGACAAAACTGTCCAAATTTTTGAAAGTATAGGCTGGCCCATTGTCAGTTTTTTAGAATTTTGGGCTTTCCCCAGGCACTCCATGCCTCTAGGCAATGTTGAATATCATGGGCTGCCTTTTCTCCAGTCAGGGAGAAGCAAACACAACTCAGAGCAAGTATCAACAGAAACATGCAAATATTGAAGTTTACCAAAAAATGAAATGTGAGTAACATCCATCTGCCACACTTATAGTGGACAGATTCCTCTGGGATTAATCCCAACAAGAGGCATAGGTAGAACTGACAACAGTTTTGATATTGCATAACAATATCTCTAGCTTCTTTTCTAGTTATGTCAAATCGATGACACAATGTCTCAGCTGTAACATGAAAACTTTTATGAAACTCCTTAGCCAATTCTAAATTTGAATTAATGTTAGGGTTGGGGTTAGGGTTAGGGTTAGGGTTAGGAGTTAGGGTTATGGTTCAGGGTTAGGGGTTAGGGTTAGGGTTAGGGGTTAGGGTTAGGGTTAGGGTTTAGGGTTTAGAGTTTAGGGTTAGGGTTAGGGTTAGGGTTAGGGTTAGGGGTCAGGGTAGAGTCAGGGTCAGGGTTAGGGTTAGGGTTAGGGGTTAGGGTTAGGGTTAGGGTTAGGGTTAGGGTTAGGGTTAGGGAGTACAGGGTTAGGGTTAGGGTTAGGTTTACGGGGTTAGGGTTATTGTTAGGGTTAGTGTTAGGGTCAGGGTCAGGGTCAGGGTTAGGGTTAGGGCTAGGGATAGGGCTAGGGCGGGTGCTGGGGCTGGGGCTGGGGCTGGAGGCTAGGGCTGGAGATAGGGGGCTAGGGGCTAGGGCTATTGCTAGGGGGTAGGGGGTAGGGCTATTGCTAGGGGCTAGGAGGCTATGGTTGGTGCTGGGGGGTAGGGGGGGCTGGGGGGGCTGGGGCTAAGGGCTCGTGGGTAGGGCTGGGGCTAGGACTAGGATTAGGGCTGGGGGGTAGGGGGCAGCAGCTAGGGGCTGGTGCTAGTGGGCTGGGGACTAGGGGGCTAGGGCTAGGGCTAGTGCGCTAGGGCTGGGGCTAGGGGGATGGGGCTAGGGGGCTGGGGCTAGGGCTGAGGCTGGGGGGCTGGGGTCTGGGGCTGGGGCTGGGCCTGGGGCTGGGGCTAGTGGGCTAGGGCTGGGGCTGGGGGCTAGTGCTAGAGGGCTATTACTAGGGCTATGACTAGGGGGCTATGGTTAGGTGGGCTGGGGGGCTGGGGGCTGGGAGGCTAGGGTTAGCGGGCTAGTGCTACGGGACTAAGGCTAGGGTTAGGGGTAGGGGTTAGGTTTAGCGTTAGGGAGTCAAGGGTTAGGGTCAAGGGTCAGGGCCAGGGCCAGGGTCAAAACCAGGGTCAAAACTCCTTAGCCAATTCTAAATGTGAATTAATGTTAGGGTTACGGTTAGGGTTAGAGTTTGGGTTAGGGGTTCTGGGTTAGGGTTAGGAGTTAGGGTTAGGGTTATGGTTAGGGTTAGGGGGTTAGGGTTAGGGGTTTGGGGTTAGTGTTAGGGTTAGGACTAGGGTTATTGTTAGGGTTAGAGGGTTAGGGTTAGGGTTAGGGTTAGGGTTAGGGTTGGGTTTAGGGTTGGGGTTGGTTTGGGTTTGGGGTTAGGGTTAGGGTTAGGGTTAGGGTTAGGTGTTAGGGGGTTAGGGTTAGGGGTTAGGAGTTAGGGTTGGAATTAGGGGGGTTAGGGTTAGTGTTAGGGGTTAGGGTTAGGGTTAGGGGTTAAAGTCAGGGTTAGGGTTAGGGTTAGGGTGTTATGGTTAGGTTTAGGGTTATGGTTAGGGGGTTAGGGTTAGGGTTATGGTGTTAGGGTTAGGGTTAGGGGTTAGGGTCAAGGTCAGGTTCAGGTTCAGGGTTAGGGTTAGGACTAGGGCTGGGCTAGGGCTGGGGCTGGGCCTGGGGCTGGAGCCTAGGGATGGAGCTGGGGGCCAGGGGCTAGGGGGGCTAGGGGCTGGGAGGCTAGTTCTTGGGCTAAGGGGCTTGGGTTAGGGGGGCTAGGGGCTGGGGCTAGGGGGGGGCTGGGGCTAAGGCTGCGGCTAAGACTGGGGGACTAGGGCTGGGGGGCTAGGGCTGGGGGCTGAGGGCTAGGGTGCTGGGGCTGGGGCTAGGGGGGCTGGGTCTAGGGGATAGGGCTGGGGGGGGCTAGCTGGGGCTGAGGCTGGGGGCTGGGGGCTAGGGCTGGGGCTGGGGCTGGGGCTGGGGCTAGGAGGAGGCTAAGGCCAGGGCTGGGGGCTAGGGCTGGGGCTGGGTGGCTGGGACTATGGCCAGGGGCTGGGGCTAAGGGAGGGGCTGGGGGCTGGGGGGCTGGGAGGCTGGGGCTGGGGGGGGCTAGTTCTAGGGCTGGGGACTAGGGCTAGGGTTAGGTTAGGGGGATAGGGTTAGGGTTAGAGGGTTAGGTTTAGGGTTATGGTTAGGAGGTTAGCGTTAGGGTTAGGGTTAGGGTTATGGTTAGGGGGTTAGGGTTAGTGTTAGGGTTTTAGGGTTAGGGTTAGGGTTAGGGTCAAGGTCAGGTTCAGTTTCAGGGTTAGGGTTAGGGCTAGGGCTAGGGCTATGGCTGGGGCTTGGGCTGGGGCTGGAGGCTTGGGCTGGAGCTAGGGGGCTAGGGGCTGGGGGCTAGGGGCTGGGAGGCTGGGGCTTGGGCTAGGGGCCTAGGGTTTAGGGCTAGAAGGCTAGGGTAGGGGCTGGGGGGTGGGACTGGGACTAGGGCTGGGGGCTAGGGCTGGGGGGCTGGGGACTAGGGGGGCTAGGGCTGGGGCTGGGGGGCTAGGGCTGGGTCTATGGGGATAGGGCTAGGGGGATAGGGCTAGGGCTGAGGCTAGGGGCTGGGGGCTGGGGCTGGATCTTGGGCTGGGGCTGGGCCTGGGAGGCTAGGGCTGGGGCTGGGGGCTAGGGCTGGGGCTAGGGGGCTAGTGCTAAGGGGCTAGGACTAGGGCTAGGGGGCTAGTGCTAAGGGGGCTAAGGGGCTAGGGGGCTAGGAGGCTAGGGATAGGGGGCTAGTTCTAAGTCTAGGGGGCTAGGGCAAGGGGGTTGGGCTAGCGGGCTAGGGCTAGGGGACTAGGGCTAGGGTTAGGGTTAGGGGTTAGGGTTAGGGGTCATGGGTTAGGGTCAAGAGTCAGGGCCAGGGTCAGGGTCTGGGCCAGGACCAGGGCTGCCAGGGCCAGGGCCAGGGCTGCCATTACCAGTACCAGCGTTGCCAGGGACAGGGCCAGGGCTGTCAGGGCCAGGGCCAGGGCTGTCAGGGTCAGAGCCAGGGCTGTCATGGTCAGGGTCAGGGCTGTCAGGGTTAGGGTTAGGGTTAGGGGTTAGGGGTTAGAGTTAGTGGTTAGGGTTAGGGGTCAAGAGTCAGGGCCAGGGTCAGGGCCAGGGCCAGGCCCAGGGCTGCCAGGGCCAGGGCCAGGGAGGGCGAAAGGGCTGCCAGGGCCACAAGAGTTTTTGTGATCGCGACCTAGTCACGTTTATGTTGGGTATTGAGTTTGCAGAACAACCAGGTAAAAACACTAAGCCACAACATAGTGCTGCACAAAATTCAACCCCCCCAATCTTAAAGTAAGAAAAGGCAGAAGAAACCCAGGGTAATAAGCCATCTGTGGGCGATGAATCCACTCAGTAAATTAGTGGTCATCCTCGCATGCCCTTGACTCTTCAAGTGGTAGCAGGTGTATCTGTTGAAGATCATCTTCAGCTGTCACCAGCTTTCGCGTGTTCTTTTTCATGTTCTTTCGATGGAAACTTGTTTCTGTGCTTTTGTGCCATACAGTGCGAGATGACACTTTTCAGTTTTCTTGTATTCCTAATTGAGCGGCGACACAAATGTGATTCTGTTTAAATGTAGTGCTTTGCTTTTCTGTTTTTCGTTCAAAACTTGTTCCTTTGCTGTACAGTATGATATATCACTTTTCATTTTTTCCTGTATTCCTCATTGAGCAAGTGATACACATGTGATTTAGTTTACAAAGTAGTGCTTTTCGTTTATGCTCTTTCGTGGGAAACTTGTTCCTGTTAGGAACAAGTTAGCGTTATTGTTAAGGTTAGGGTTAGGGTTAGTTTAGGGTTAGGTTTTTGGGTTAGGGATAGGGTTAGGGTTATGGTTAGGGTTAGCGTTTTGGGTTATCGTTAGGGTTACTGTTAGGGAGTTAGGGTTAGGGTTATATCACTTTTCAGTTTTCCTTTTATAATAATTGAATGGGTGACACATATGTGAATTAGTTTACAAAGTTGTGCTTTGTGTTTCTGTTCTTTTGATGGAAACTTGTTTCTGTGCAGTACAGTTCGAGATAACACTTTTCAGTTTTCCTGTATTCCTAGTGGAGCAAGCAACACACATGTGATTCCATTTAAAAGTAGTGCTTTGCTTTTCTGTTCTTTCGTTGGAAACTTCTTCCTGTCCTGTACACTGCGATATATCACTTTTCAGTTTTCCTGTATTCCTGATTGAGCTAGCAACACACATGTGACATAATTTACGATGTAGTGCTTTGCGTTTATGTTCTTTTGTTGGAAACTTGTTCCTGTTAGGAACAAGTTAGGGTTAGGGTTAGGGTTAGGGGTTAGAGTTAGGGTTAGGGTTGGGGTTAGGGGTTAGGTTTATGGTTAGGGTTAGGATTAGGATTAGGGTTAGGGTGAGGGTTATATCACTTTTCAGTTTTCCTTTTTATAATAATTGAACATGCAACACATTTGTGAATTAGTTTACTAAGTTGTGCTTTGCGTTATTGTTCTTTAGATGGAAACTTGATTCTGTGCTGTACAGTGCGATATATCACTTTTCAGTTTTCCTGTATTCCTAATTTAATGAGAAACACACATGTGATTTAGTTTACAAATTAGTGCTTTGCGTTTCTGTTCTTCTGTTGGAAACTTATTTCTGTGCTGTACAGTGTGATATATCACTTTTTAGTTTTCCTGTTATAATAATTGAACGGGCAACACGTATGTGAATTAGTTTACAAAGTTGTGCTTTGCTTTTCTGTTCTTTTGTTCGAAAAATGTTCCTGTGCTGTACAGTGCGATATATCACTTTTCAGGTTTCCTCTATTCCTAATTGAGCAAGTGACACACATGTGATTTAGTTTACAAAGTAGTGCTTTGCGTTTATATTCTTTTATTGGAAACTTGTTCCTGTTTGGAACAAGTTAGGTTTTAAGAATTCTGATTAGGGTTAGGGTTACGGGTTAGGGTTAGGGTTATGGTTAGGGTTAAGGTTAGGGTTACGGTGTTAGGGTTAGGGTTAGGGTTATATCACTTTTCAGTTTTCCTGTTATAATAATTGAACAGGCGACACGTATGTGAATTAGTTCTACAATGTTGTGCTTTGCGTTTCTGTTCTTTGGATGGAAATTGTTTCTTTGCCATACAATTTGATATATCACTTTTCAGTTTTGCTGTATTTCTAATTGAGCGAACAACACACATGTGATTTAGTTTACAATGTAGTGCTTTGCTTTTCTGTTCTTTCGTTCAAAACTTGTTCCTCTGCTGTACAGTGCGATATATCACTTTTCAGTTTTCCTGTATTCCTAATTGAGCGAGTGACACACATGTAATTTTATTTACAAAGTAGTACTTTGTAGGAACAAGTTCGTTTAGGGTTAGGGTTAGGGTTAGGGTTAGGGTTAGTGTTAGGGGGGTAGGGTTAGTGTTAGGTTATGGTTAGGGTTAGGGTTATATCACTTTTAAATTTTCATGTTATAATAATTGAACAGGCAACACGTATGTGAATTAGTTTACAAAGTACTGCTTTGCTTTTCTGTTCTTTCGTTCGAAACTTATTCCTGTGCTGTACTGTGCAATATATCACTTTTCATTTTTCCTGTATTCCTAATTGAGCGAGTGACACATATGATTTAGTTTACAACGTAGTGTTTTGCTTTTCTGTTCATTCTTTGGAAACTTGTTCCTGTGTTATACAGTGCGTTATATCACTTTTCAGTTTTCCAGTATTCCTAATTGAGCAAGCGACACACATGTGATTTAGTTTACAAAGTAGTGCTTTGCTTTTATGTTCTTCGGTTGGAATCTTGTTCCTATTAGGAACAAGTTAGGGTTATGCTTCGGGTTAGGGTAGGGTTAGGGTTAGGGCTAGCGTTAGGGTTATGGTTACCGTTAGGATTAGGGGGTTAGGGTTAGTGTTAGGGTTATAGTTATTGTTAGGGGGTTAGGGTTAGGGTTAGTGTTAGGGTTATGTCACTTTTTAGTTTTCCTGTTATAATAATTGAACAGGCTACACGTATGTGAATTAGTTTAAAAAGTTGTGCTTTGTATTTCTGTTCTTTCGATGAAAACTTGTTTCTTTGATGTAAAGTTCGATATATCAGTTTTCAGTTTTCCTGTATTCCTAATTGAGCGAGTGACACACATGTGATTTAGTTTACAAAGTAGTGCTTTGCTTTTCTGTTCTTTTGTTTGAAACTTGTTCCTGTGCTGTACAGTGTGATATATCACTTTTCAGTTTTTCTGTATTCCTAATTGAGTGAGCGACACACATGTACTGTAGTTTATAAAGTTGTGCTGTGCTTTTCTGTTCATTTGTTGGAAACTTGTTCCTGTTAGGAACAAGTTAGTGTTAGGGTTATGGTTAGAGTTACAGTTAGGGTTAGGGTTAGGTTTAGGGTTATGTTAGGGTTAGGGTTAGGCTTAGGGTCAGGGTTAGGGGGTTATGGTTAGGGTTAGGGTTAGGGTTAGGGTAGGGTTAGGGTTAGGCTTAGGGTCAGGGTTAGGGGTTTAGGGTTAGGGTTAGGGTTAGGGGTTAGGGTTAGGGTTAGGGTTATATCCCTTTTCAGTTTACCTGTTATAATAATTGAACAGGCGACACGTATGTGAATTAGTTTACAAAGTAGTGCTTTGCGTTTCTGTTCTTCTGTTGGAAACTTGTTTCTGTGCTGTACAGTGTGATATATCACTTTTCAGTTATCCTGTAATAATAATTAAAAGGGCAACACGTATGTGAAATAGTTTGCAAAGTTGTGCTTTTCGTTTCTGGTCTTTCGATGGAAAGTTTTTTCTGTGCCATACAGTGCGAGATAACACTTTTCAGTTATCCTGTATTCCTAAGTGAGCAAGCGACACACATGTGATTCCGTTTAAAAGTAGTGCTTTGCTTTTCTGTTCTTTCATTGGAAACTTGTTCCTGTGCTGTACAGTCTGATATATCACTTTTTCAGTTTTCCTGTATTCCTAATTGAAGCGACACACATGTGATTTAGTTTACAAAGTAGTGCTTTGCTTTTCTGTTCTATCTTTGAAACTTGTTCCTGTGCTGTACAGTGCGATATATCACTTACCGGTTTTCCTGTATTCCTAATTGTGCCAGAGGCACATGTGACAGTTTACAAAGTAGTGCTTTGCGATTCTGTTCTGTTGGAAACTTTTTCTGTGCTGTACAGTGTGATATAGCACTTTTCAGTTTTCCTGTTATAATTATTGAACGGGCGACATGTATGTGAATTAGATTTCAAATTTGTGCTTTGCTTTTCTGTTCTTTCGATGGAAAATTTTTTCTGTGCCGTACAGTGCGAGATGACACTTTTCAGTTTTCCTTTATTCCTAATTGTGCGAGCGACACACATGTGATTCCGTTTAAATGTAGTGCTTTGCTTTTCTGTTCTTTCATTCGAAAATTGTTCCTGTGCTGTACAGTGCGTTATATCACTTTCCAGTTTTCCTGTATTCCTAATTGAGCAAGTTACACACATGTGACTTAGTTTACAAAGTAGTGCTTTGCGTTTATGTTCTTTCGTTGGAAACTAACAAGTTAGCGTTAGGGTTAGAGTTAGGTTTAGGGTTAGGGTTAGGTTTAGGTTTAGGGTTAGGTTTAGGGGTTAGGATTAGGGTTATTGTTAGGGTTAAGGGGTTAGGGTTATGGTTATGGTTATGGTTAAGGTTAGGTTTATATCACTTTTCAGTTTTCCTGTTATAATAATTGAACAGGCGACACGTATGTGAATTAGTTTACAAAGTTGTCCTTTTCGTTTCTGTTTTTTCGTTGGAAACTGGTTTTGGGTTATGGTTAGGGTAGGGTTAGGGTTAGGGTTAGGGTTAGGGTTAGGGTTAGATGTTAGGGTTAGGGTTAGTGTTAGGGTTAGTGTTAGGGTTAGGGTTAGGGTTACAGGGTTAGGGTTAGTGTTAGGGTAAGTGTTAGTCTTATATCACTTTTCAGTTTTCCTGTTATAATAATTGAACAGGCGACACGTATGTGAATTAGTTTACAAAGTTGTGCTTTGCGTTTCTGTTCTTTCGCTGGAAACTTGTTTCTGTGCCATACAGGGAGAGATGACACTTTTCAGTTTTCCTGTATTCCTAATTGAGCAAGCAACACACATGTGATTCCGTTTAAAAATAGTTCTTTGCTTTTCTGTTCTTTCGTTGGAAACTTTTTTCTGTGCTGTATGGTGTGATATATCACTTTTCAGTTTTCCTGTATTCCTAATATTTGAGCGACACACATATTCTTTAGTTTAAAAAATAGTGCTTTACTTTTCTTTCCTTCGGTTCGAAACTTGTTCCTGTGCTGAACAATTCGATATATCACTTTTCAGTTTTTCTGTATTCCTAATTGAGCGAGCGACACACATGTGACTTAGTTTACACAGTAGTGTTTTGTGTTTCTGTTCTTCTGTTGGAAACTTGTTTCTGTGCTGTACAGTGTGATATATCACTTTTCAGTTTTCCTGTTATAATAATTGAACAGGCGACATGTATGTGAATTAGTTTACAAAGTTGTGCTTTGCTTGTCTGTTCTTTCGATTGAAACTTGTTTCTGTGCCATACAGTGCGAGATAACACTTTTCAGTTTTCCTGTATTCCTAATTGAGCGAACGACACACATGTGATTCCGTTTAAAAGTAGTGCTTTGCTTTTCTGTTCTTTCGTTCGAAACTTGTTCCTGTGCTGTACAGTGTGTTATATCACTTTTCAGTTTTCCTGTATTCCTAATTGAACGAGTGACACAAATGTGATTTAGTGTACAAAGTAGTGCTTTGCGTTAATATTCTTTCATTGGAAACTTGTTAGGGTTAGTTTTAGGGTTAGGGTTAGGTTTAGGGTTAAGGTTAGGGTTAGTCTTATATCACTTTTCAGTGTTTCTGTTATAATAATTGAACAGGCGACACATGTGTGAATTAGTTTACAAAGTTGAGCTTTGCGTTTCTGTTCTTTCGATGGACACTTGTTTCTGTGCTGTACAGTGCGAGATAACACTTTTCAGTGTTCCTATATTCCTAATGGAGCAAGCGACACACATGTGATTCCGTTTAAAGGTAGTGCTTTGCTCTTCTATTTTTTGTTGAAACTTATTCCTGTACTGTACAGTGCGACATATCACATTTCAGTTTTCCTATATTCCTAATTGAGCAAGCGACACACATGTGATTTTGTTTTCAAAGTAGTGGTTTGCGTTTCTGTTCTACTGTTGGAAACTTGTTTCTGTGCTGTACAGTGTGATATATCACTTTTTAGTTTTCCTATTATAATAATTGAAAGGGCAACATGTATGTGAATTAGTTAACAAAGTTGTGCTTTGCGTTTCTGTTCTTTCGATGGAAACTTGTTTCTGTGCCGTCCAGTGTGAGATAACACTTTTCAGTTTTCCTATATTCCTAATGGAGCAAGCGACACACATGTGATTCCGTTTAAATGTAGTGCTTTGCTCTTCTGTTTTTGTTGAAACTTGTTCCTGTACTGTACAGTCGATATATTACTTTTCAGTTTTCCTATATTCCTAATTGAGTGGCGACACACATGTGATTTAGTTCACAAAATAGTGCTTTGCGTTTCTGTTCTTCTGTTGGAAACTTGTTTCTTTGCTGTACAGTGGGATATATCACTTTTCAGTTTTCCTGTTATAATAATTGAACGGGCGTCACCTATGTGAATTAGTTTACAATGTTGTGCTTTGCGTTTCTGTTCTTTCTTTTTTTTTTTTTTAAACCACGATTATAGCAGCTTTATTTGTAATAGCCGGAACCTGGAAACAACCCAGATGTCCATCAATGGAGGAATGGGTACAGAAATTGTGTATTTTTATACAATGGAATACTACTCAGCAATCAAAAGGAGGAAATCATGAAATTTGCAGGCAAATGGTGGGATCTAGAAAAGATCATTCTCAGGGAAATAACTCATATTTTTTAATGTTTCATATTTTTAAAAATTAATCTACCTTATGCAGTCACTGGCTACAACCATTCAATACTTTTGAGATGTGTTCTCATTTTCACTTTTCATTCTCTAATTTATCCCTTAAATGAATCCAATTTACAAGTCAGATTGAAAACAATTTTCTGAAGCCTGCCTCTAGCATTCTTATCTCATTATCATACCTATTTTACATGCTGTCACTAAAATTTTCTCAAAGCCTAACTCTGTCATGTTAATATTTATTAATACATGCAGATCATCATGAAAATCTGAGTAGGTGAAATAAATATTTTCATATTCCACTAATAATATTATTTTACTTCATATATATTTACTGAAATATAGATACACATGTTTGCATGATATATATATATATATATATATATATATATATATATATATATATATATCTTGTCACAATGCCATGTAATTATGAGTATACTGGGCAGTGATCTAAAGTACTCAAATTTTAAGTTCTGAAACTAAGTTGGATATAACTTTACCATCCTGTGTAACAACTCCAAATATGAAATTATTGTATTGGGTATCCATGGCTCACTGTAAGAGGGTCAGAGCATAGTAGTATTATCTATGTGTTTGATATCAACATCTAAAAAATGAAAGCTATGCTTCTGATTGGTTGTTTTTCTATTCATTCACTTAACTCACATTTATTAAAATTTCACTTTGAATAATGTCAATATTTTAACCTTACCAAATAAAATATTTTTAAAATCTTCTGGAACTTATTAGAAGATCATAATATGCTACATAGAAAATTTTAGATGACAATGTGGGTTTTGCATTTTAGTCTGTTATATGATGGTTTATATTTATTGAATTTTATACATTGACTTATCCCTAAATTTCTCAGATGAAGCCTAGTTGATCATGATGGTTGATGTTTTTGATGTGTTTCTGAATTTTTTTTTTTTATCTTTTATCTTTTTTTTTTCAATGCAGTTTATTCAGGAACCTTGAACAATCATCTGACCCTGGGGAATGCCAGCCCACTTTAAATAGCCTCTGGGTAGCCAACCCAGCATGCCATGTGGGGAATGCAGATAGGTCCACATACATGGAAGCAAGCCAGATCCTCAGCCTTAGCCAAATGTGGAGTTGTTTGTGAGAGAGCACTCACCATGGGGAAGGTGGAAAGCGGAAACCAGCTCATCTTTCAGGCGCGGCATTCGCAGCTCTCTACAGTTCCCCCATTTTTGTTTCGGACGCATCAGGCAAAGTAGAGTCTGATCTCTGATATTAGAAATAAATTGGGACTTTGTACTGGTGTTCATTTAGGTGTCATCACCCAAAGAGCATCAGACCCGTCCGATACCTTTTTCTCAGAGGCGGGACCTGGGGCATCAACCCGCATGCAATCAGACATGCTCTTCTCTGGGTCCAAGGCTGCTGACCCTGAGTGCAGTGCTTAGCCTCGCATCCTGAGCATAACATTTTAGGTTTTTATGGTAGCCAACCATGCTTGGGGAAACTGTCCTGCTTCAATGGCTGTAAAGGCCTGAATGGTCATGGCTGCATTACGCTGTTGTGAGACTCTAATCTTGCCTATATACCACAGGCAAACCAAGGTGACCAACACCAGAAGGCCTGCTAGCGCTCCCATGCCTGCCCATTCCTTCAGATGATTCATGGCTGCAGCAATCCATGATGATAATCCTGTGCCTAGTCCTGCGTCCACTCTGGTAGAATTTACCATGACAATGGCCACTCTCAGCTGGTCCATCGTAGTATCAAATTCTCCAGTCAATTACGAAAATATAGCTTGACAATTGTTTAGACAGATTTTCCCTGTGTTTTACAGCACAGGGAAAATTCTCATGTTGAATGTTAGTGACACAAAGTCAGCATACTTTCATTGACAGCCAAGTTGAACAATTTGCCATAGGGTATCAATTTGCTCCTGCGAGTCAAACCTCTGATTGAATACCATCAAACCTCCTTTTAGTTGAGAATTAATTCCTTTTTGTACATCTAAGGCATGAGCTACATTGGCTAAAAGGTTATTCAGGGTCTGATCATTCTGCCCAGTATGACTCATGGCTAATGCCGTGGTGGTAGCTCAACAGCTGCCAAAAGATAGCAGTAACAATGGCAGCTGTAATTCCAAAATCCCTTTTCTGTCTGAAGATAGTCATAGCTTGGGGGCATCAATGGGCACAGGCACCCAGCTAGGCTTGCTTTTTGCCCAATGCTGTAATGCTAGTAAATTTACTAGCTGGTTTACTCACATCGTTATATCTCTTTTCAGTTTTCTGTATTCCTAATTAAGCGAGTGGCACACATGTGATTTAGTTTACAAAGTAGTGCTTTGCATTTCTGTTCTTTCGTTGGAAACTTGTTCCTATTAGAAACAAGTTAGGGTTAGGATTAGGGTTAGGGTTAGGGTTAGGGTTAGGGTTAGGGAGGGTTAGGGTTAGGGTAGGGTTAGGGTTAGGGTTAGGGTTAGGGGCTTAGGGATAGGGTTAGGGTTATATCACTTTTCAGTTTTCCTGTTATAATAATTGAACAAGCGACACAAATGTGAATTAGTTTACAAAGTTGTGCATTGCGTTTCTGTTCTTTGATGAAAACTTGTTTCTTTGCCGTACATTTTAATTTTAACTTTTCAGTTTCCCTGTATTCCTAATTGAGTGGCGACACACATGTGATTTACTTTACAAAGTAGTGCTTTGCATTTCTGATCTTCTGTTGGAAACTTGTTCCTGTGTTGTACAGTTCGATATATAACTTTTCAGTTTTCATGTTATGACAATTGAACTGATGACACGATATGTGAATTAGTTCACAAAGTTGTGCTTTTGCGTTTCTGTTCTTTTGATGAAAACTTGTTTCTTTGCCATAATTTCCATATATCAGCTTTTCTTTTTTCCCTGTATTCCTAATTGAGTGAGCAACACATATGTGATTTAGTTTAGAAAGTAGTGCTGCGTTTCTGTTCTTCTGTTGGAAACTTGTTTCTGTGCTGTACAGTGTGATATATCACTTTTCAGTTTTCCTGTTATAATAACTGAATGGGGACCCATATGTGAATTAGTTTACAATGTTGTGCTTTGCGTTTCTGTTCTTCGATGAAAACTTGTTTCTTTGCCATACATTTCGATATATAAGCTTTTTAGTTTTCCTGTTTTCCTATTTGAGCGGACTGACACAAATGTGATTTAGTTTAAAGCGTTGTGCTTTGCCTTTCTATTCTTTTGTAGGAAACTTGATTCTATGCACTATAGTGGGAGATATCACATTTCAGTTTTCTTGTATTTCTAATTGACGGGCTACATACATGTTACTTAGTTTACAAACTTGTGATTTACATTTCTGTTCTTTTTTGGAATCATCTTTCTGTACTACAGTGGGAGATATCACTTTTCAGTTTTCCTGTATTCCTAATTGAGCTGGCGACACACATGTTAAGTAGTGTGCAAAGTTGTGTTTATATTTCTTCTCTTTCATTGGAAACTTGTTTCTCTGAGGTATAATCACGAGATATCACTTTTCAGTTTTCCTGGATTCCTAATTGAACAGGTGACACACATGTGATTTAGTTTCCAATGTTGTGCTTTGCTTTTCTGTTCATTCATTGCAAACTTCTTTCTGTGCTCTAAAGTGGAAGATATCACTTTTCAGTTTTCTTTTATTCCTAATTGTGCAGGGGACACACAGGTTACTTAGTTTACAAAGTTGTTCTTTACATTTCTGTACTTTCATTGGAAATTTCTTTCTGTGCTCTCAAGTGGGAGATCTCACATTTCAGTTTTCTGTATTCCTAATGGAGCAGGCGACACAAATGTGATTTAGTTTACAAAGTTTTGCTTTGCCTTTCTATTCTTTTGTTGGAAACGTGTTTCTGTGCACTACTGTGGAGATATCACATTTCAGTTTTCCTTTATTCCTAATTGAGAGAGCTATACACATGTTACTGATCATACAAAGTTGTGCTTTACATTTCTGTTCTTTCATTGGAAACTTGATTCTGTGAGGTACAGTGCGAGATATAACTTTTCAGTTTTACTGTATTCCTAATTGTGCAGGCGACACACATGTTACTTAGTTTACAAAGTTGTGCTTTGCCTTTCTGTTCTTTTGTGGGAAACTTGTTTCTGTGAGGTACAGTGCGAAATATCACTTTTCAGTTTTCCTGTATTCCTAATGAACGGGCGACACACATGTGATTTATTTTCCAAAGCTCTGCTTTGTGTTTATGTTCTTTCATTGGAAACTTCTTTCTGTGCTCTAAAGTGGGAGATATCACTTTTCAGTTTTCCTGTATTCCTAATTGAACAGACGACACACATGTTACCTAGTTTACAAAATTGTGCTTTACATTTGTGTTCTTTTGTTGGAAACTTCTTTCTGTGCACTACAGTGGGAGATATCACTTTTCAGTTTTCTTGTATTTCTAATTGAACGGGCTACATACATGTTACTTAGTTTACAAACTTGTGATTTACATTTCTGTTCTTTTTTTCGAATCATCTTTCTGTGCACTACAGTGGGAGTTATCACTTTTCAGTTTTCCTGCATTCCTAATTGAGTAGGCGAAACACATGTTAAGTAGTTTGCAAAGTTGTGCTTTATATTTCTTTTCTTTCATTGGAAAATTGTTTCTCTGAGGTACAATGAGAGATATCACTTTTCAGTTTTCCTGGATTCCTAATTGAACAGGTGACACACATGTGATTTATTTTCCAATGTTGTGCTTTGGTTTTCTGTTCATTCATTGCAAACTTCTTTCTGTGCTCTAAAGTGGAAGTTATCACTTTTCAGTTTTCTAGTATTCCCTAATTGTGCAGGGACACACAGGTTGCCTAGTTTACAAAGATGTGCTTTACATTTCTGTTCTTTCGTTGAAAACTTGTTAGTGTGAGGTACAATCACGAGATATCACTTCTCAGTTTTCCTGTATTCCCTAATTGAGCGGGTGACACACATGTGATTTAGTTTCCAAAGTTGTGCTTTGTGTTTTGTTTTTTTTGAAACTTCTTTCTCTGCTCTAAAGTGGGGAGATATCACGTTTCAGTTTTCCTGTATTCCTAATAGTGCAGGCAAAACACATGTTACTTAGTTTACAAAGTTGTTCTTTACATTTCTCTACTTTCGTTGGAAATTTCTTTCTGTGCTCTCAAGTGGGAGATCTCACGTTTCAGTTTTCTGTATTCCTAATGGAGCAGGCGACACAAATGTGATTTAGTTTACAAAGTTTTGCTTTGCCTTTCTATTCTTTTGTTGGAAACTTGTTTCTTGCACTACTGGAGATATCACATTTCAGTTTTCCTGTATTCCTAATTGAGAGGGCTATACACATGTTATTTAGCATACAAAGTTGTGCTTTTCCATTTCTGTTCTTTCATTGGAAACTTCTTTCTGTGAGGTACAGTGCGAGATATAACTTTTCAGTTTTACTGTATTCCTAATTGTGCAGGTGACACACATGTTACTTAGTTTACAAAGTTGTGCTTTTCCTTTCTGTTCTTTTGTTGGAAACTTGTTTCTGTGAGGTACAGTCACGAGATATCATTTTCAGTTTTCCTGTATTCCTAAGTCAATGGGAGACACACATGTGATTTAGGTTCCAAAGTTGTGATTTGCCTTTCTGTTGTTTCATTGAAACTTCTTTCTGTGCTTTAAAGTGGGAGATATCACTTTTCAGTTTTCCTGTATTCCTAATTGTACAAGCGACACACATGTTAATTAGTTACAAAGTTGTGCTTTACATTTCTGTTCTTTTCGTTGGAAACTTGTTTCTTTGAGTTACAGTGGGAGATATCATTTTCAGTTTTCTGTTTCTAATTGAACTGGCGACACAAATGTGATTTAGTTTACAAATTTGTGCTTTGCGTTTCTATTCTTTCATTGGAAACTTCTCTCTGTGCTCTAAAGTGGGAGATATCACTATTCAGTTTTCCTGTATTCCTAATTTTAGGCGACACAAATGTGATTTAGTTTACAAAGTTGTGCTTTACTTTTCTATTCTTTTTTGGAAACTTGTTTCTGTACACTACAGTGGAAATATCACTTTTCAGTTTTCCTGTATTCCCTAATTGTGCAGGTGACACATGTGATTTAGTTTACAATGTTTTGTGCGTTTTTCCTTTCTGTTCTTTCTAAAGTTGGAGGGGTTAAGGGGTTAGGGTTGTTTCTGTGAGGTTACAGGGTTGTTAAGGGATATATAACTTTCAGTTTCCTGTATTCCTAAGTGTATGGGGCGACACACATGTGATTTAGGTTCCAAAGTTGTGATTTGCCTTTCTGTTGTTTCATTGGAAACTTATTTCTGTGCTTTAAAGTGGGGAGATATCACTTTTCCAGTTTTCCGTATTCCCTAATTGTACAGCGACACACATGTTGAATTAGTTACAAAGTTGTGCTTTACATTTCTGTTCTTTCGTTTGGAAACTTGTTTCTTTGCTGTACAGTGCGTTATATCATTTTCAGTTTTCCTGTACTAATAATTGAACTGGCGACACACATGTGATTTATTACCAAATTTGTGCTGCGTTTCTGTTCTTTTTCATTGGAAACTTCTCTCTGTGCTCTAAAAAGTGGAGATATCACTATTGTTTTCCTGTATTCCTAATTGGCCAGGCGACACAAATGTGATTTAGTTTAAAAGTTGTGCTTTGCCTTTCTATTCTTTTATTTGGAAACTTGTTTCTATGCACTACAGTGGGAAATATCACTTTTCAGTTTTCATGTATTCCCTAATTGAGCAGGCGACACACATGTGATTTAGTTTGAATGTTTTGCTTTCGTTTCTGTACTTTCATTGGGAACTACTTTCACCATGCTCTAAAGTGGGAGGGTTA